>KK122338.1:271627-364175 GCA_000611955.2 Stegodyphus mimosarum
CGGAAGAGATGAAAAGCAGTGTTACTGAAGACATCAACTCATCTCAGGATCAGAAAGAGCTTCAAGTTTCCCTGCCTGAAGCACGTGAAAATGAAGAATGTATGCCTCATAGTAGTAACCCGGCCCTTAATAAATACTGGCATCAACGATACCGTTTGTTTAGCCTATATGATGAAGGAATACAGTTAGATGAAGGTATTAATTCAATTTTTAGGCATGTTATTTGAAGATAATTTATTAATATTGATTATTTTTTCAAGCAGATATTCTGTTCAATAAGATACCTGATTGTTTAATATTTTATGCCCCCAATTTTTTTTATAATGTTATTTTTTATAGATTCATTTTCAGTGTGTTATATATGAATTTTTTTTTAGCTATAGGTTTGAGATTACCATTTCATGGGTAAAGTTAGTCATATACATGTACATAGTAATAGGTGTCAATGAATATTACAAGATAACTAAAAATGTTCTTGCCGTTTCTGATATAGCATTGGAAAAGTGAACCCCAACGTAAAAATCGTCACCTGGCGATGAAGTGGTTAGGATGGGAGTGCAGACATTGACCAAGAGTATAAAAGCGCATTGCATTAGTACTTCAAACATAACTTGCACAGCAGCTGATTGAAATGGACATGTCAAAGGTGCTCATTCAGAGTTCTTTGCTGTATGATTTTAAAGTGGGCCTGTCAGCAGCAGAATCAAGTTGCCAAATTTGCCAGGCCTTTGGGGACGATGTCGTTAACAAATGAGCTGCTAGGCAATGGTTCCAGGAGTTCAGATCAGGGGATATGTCTTCTAGTGATGCACCATGCAATGGTCGGCCACAAGTGCAGGATATTGAGGCTCTGAGAACAGCCATAGAGTGACAGTAGCCAAACATGTGGCGAGCTTGTTGCACACTTTCAGGTATCTGATGAAATGATCAACTCCATTTGCACTGAATAGGAAAGGCATACAAGCTGAGCAAGTGGGTACCCCTCACTCTCCGATGCAAACAAGCACCAGCGTGTCACTGCCTGTTTGTCATTGCTTGCTCGGCACCACAATGCATCCATATTTGATCGAGTACTCACCAGCAATGAAAAGTGAGTTCAGTAGGACACACCCAGGCATTCCAGACATTGGTTGTCACCACGGGATCCTGTGCCTCACACTGCAACACTTTCTCTCCACCCACACAAGATCATGTTCTGTATCTGGTGGACTAGTCGCCAAGTGGTGCATGTCTAGGGTTTCTTTCTGTATTGTCTTTGTCCCTCCTCCTTTTTTTCCCCTCCCTTTGGCAGAGCTTGTTTTGCTTTTTGTACCGAAGAAATTACAGACAGAAAAATCAGATGTGGCATACATTTATCGTTCATTTCCTTTAGTTTGTTAACTTGTAAAATATATTATAAGTTTGAAATGTTCATTTATAACTCTTTGAGGTCTAAATGAGTATTTTAATCATAAAATGACTTTTTCAAAAACTGATTTTAAAAAAGTAGTTACAAAACAGTCTGAATTTTTTGCAAGAAACTTAGATAGAAATAGAAAATAGATAGAAATAAATAGAATTCCATTAATTTGTGAATATTTAATTCACATTTTTTTTTCAACATCGAAATTTAATTCCCCCTTTGTTATGTGTGTGTGCAAATAATTGTGTAACAAAATGCATTAAGTTTTATTGCATAGCTTGAGTGTAGAAGCAAATTTATGTAACCACCGAAAGTATTTAGCATTTTGTTTGCTTGTAACAGTGTTGTCTTTTTACGGTAGGCATGGATTGTGAATTTTTACACATTTTCCATTTTCGATAAGCCATACTATTGGATGTATATTCCATTGTCTTCTAAAACTGAATTTATGTAGTTAGTATTTATAAAGAATTTATTTATCTGCAGGTTTCCAAATATTGAAATTCAGCTGTAATGCATCTCGTAGTTAGTTTGTTTATGTTCTGCGAAGTGAGTAACTGAGCTTGTTTATATCAGCAGTGAAGTAGGATAGATTTTTAAAAATATGAGTTTTAGAGATTGTTTTCCACTGAAAATGGAAAACGTGGTAAAGGAAAGGAATCCTGTTATATATAGCAGAACATAATAATAAAATTTGTGTAGAGATTCAGTCTAGAAAAATATCATGCTTTTGGGATATTTACAAACAGTATATTTGTATATTCTTTCAGTTGATATAAAAATAACTTTGAAAATTATTTCATTGGTGGATATACGATTTTATTGTATATTTGACATATTTATAAAAAAGGGTTCTTTATTTCTGAGAAAAATTCCTTATTATTTATCCCTTTTTCTCTCCACTATGTTTTTCCCCCTCTTACTGACAGTGTTTTTCCTTGTACTGACTTTTTTTTTAATGTAATTGTATTGAAAAATAGAACAATTTTTATTCAGCAAATGTTATATATATATATATTAATAGAAGTACCCAATGGCAGTTAAGTTAGATTGAGAGTAATATATCTAATACAATAGAGAGAATGATACCACTGTAATCCTTCTCTAATAACTATGCAAAAATACGATTCATAGTCATACATTTTTCAGTCTGATGCGATATGGAACCCACATAAAAAATTTCTATAAAAAAATAAGCTAATTCTCTCTCATTATATCAGCAGCAATGGCATGCAGTTCTTAATGATTTTCGTCTTTCTAGTCAAATGGTCTTAAAAGCTCAAGTTCCTTTCAATATTTCACCTGTATTCATTTCTAGTCAAAAATGTACAAAATTTATCGTAATTGATCAGAAATCAATAACGCACACAAACAGACATTCTTCTTTTGTAAAACTTACACATTTTTGATTAGCAAACTGTATGATTTTGAAAGCGAGCAGTAGCAACACCTTTCAAAATAAGCATTTTCATCTCCAGTGTGCGAGACTGTTGCCACTCAGAAAAATGAGTGCAAAAATTACTGCTTTGAGAGTTTTTAATTAATATCTCAGCTGATTAAAGTCGTAAGAAGATGGGAACATTCGAAACGGCTCCCTGGGAATTTTTGGAATTGGGAATAATGTATTTAATGTTTGCCAATGTTATTTTTATTTTGTCATAAAACTTAGGAATTTTTTATTAACAAACTCTAAGATTTGAAACCGAGCAGTGGCAACGACTTTCGAAATGAAGCAGATTTTCATCTTCAGCTTGCAAGACTATTGCCACTTGGAAAAATTAGGTTGAAAATTATCGTTTTTCTGAGTTTTTAATTAATATCTCTGATTTTAGCTCTATTTTTTTTTAAAGTGGACGTTGACCTTTTCCAGGACCCAGAAAAGAATTATAGAAAGTTTGGTGACGATAGTAGTGACCAAGTTATTTCTGCACAATATGCTGATGAAAATTAATCATTATAGGCAAAAAAATAAGAAATTTAGAACCAATTCTACAAAGACCTAAAATTAGTGAAATTCTATATTAGTAAATTTCATAATTCCCTTTAAATGTGTAAAATTTACCAAAATCAGAAGAATTAGAGAAATGTGAAATATTAAAACCTCAAAAAATATAAGATCTGCAAAAAATAAATGCATTACAAACAAAGGAAGAGGAATGCAATCATATCTGATATTAAGAATTTTTGGGTGAACTGTTATAATTAAATAATTTAGAATGCTTCATCAGCTAATTTTAGATAACAGAAATGCAGTGGTTTTCAAAGAGATGAGGGTGTTATTTCTAATCCGCGAATTTTAAAGCACCGAGGGTTCTATTTGGGAGAGTTTTCAATTTCGGCATCGAATTCAAACTCAAATTACAAATTCGAATTAAGTCTTAATGACTTTTATTTTACACACATCTGTTATGTTACACTATTTACATGGTTCAAAATTAATTTCAAATCAAAATATGGGAATAATTCCCCATTGAATCAAATTATATTAAGAGAAGCCGAGTAACAGACCGCTCATTTCAAAGGTTGTTTTTCGACTCCCTGTTGCCACTGGCAGAAGCAAAACTTTCGCTCATTTCGCGTTCGAGTTGTAACATTGCTTCCACCTTTTGATTTTTGACTAAGTATGGGAAAATCAAAACAAGCATGAAATGAAAATTCAAATAGCATTATATAAGATAAGAAATTTAAAATATTACCACAAATTAACAATTTTACCTAGGTGTAACAAATATCTTGAATATTTTAAACTTACTTAATATACTCCAAACTTAATTGTTTAAACAACAGGCAAAAATTCTTTTCTGAAAAATACTAGTAAATAGATTACTTCACTAAAACCGAATAAAATCAAATTGTTTACAAAATTCAAAGAAATGAATAAAGAAAAGTGAAAACAAATAATAACAGTACTGAAAACAAATTAAAATTAACTAAAGTTCTCTGGCTACACGATTTTTCTACAATATCTACTAAACTTAATGTTTGTATTAGAATTTTCAGCATGACAGTCTTTGGTATCAGTTACTAAGTCATCCTTTTTTCAGTATTTCCTGAAGATGTAGATAATTCAGTAGTTTTAAGCTCGATTCTTTATTATCTATCTCCATTGGAAATATTCTTTGAACTGGTCTTAACAGTTCACCACTAGATGTTTTTACTCTCGCCAGTCTGATGTTGTCCTTTCTTGGATATATTTCAGTTACAAGACCAATGGGCCAGTATGTTCTTTTTCTTTTATAGTCCTCTACAAATCCTAAATCACCTTTCTTGATAGTTCACGAAGGTACATTCTTTGGTCGATGTACCAACAGTCCAAGGTATTCATCTCCAAATCTTTTACAAAATTCCACACATAACTTTTGGTGGTATCGCCATCTTTTCGACAAGTTGATTTTATCCAGACTGTCCAGATCTGGAACACCTTCGTTCCAAACATCTTGAATAGACATAGATGGAGTGAGTGCACATAAATCAGTGGAATCTTCTGACTCATATGTTAATGGTCTGGAGTTGATATTTGCTTCTGCATCACATATGATAGTTAACATTTCTTCATATGAGAGCAATGCTTTTCCCAGGACTCTTCTCAATAATTTCTTGATCATCTGAACCAGTCTCTACCACCAGCCACCCCACCATGCTGCGGTTGGTGGATATCACTTCCACTGAATTTTCATTGACGAATAACTTCTGATAATTTGGTTCCAGTCAACAGATCAGAGTAGATTCCTTGCCCCTACAAAACTTGTGCCATTATCGCTGTATATTACTGTAGGCTGTTATCTTCGTGCTATGAATCTTCGAAATCCGAGGGAAAATCCATTAGTCGATAAGCTTTCGATTCATTCTAAATTAACCGCACGGTAAACTCCGCATGTAAAAAGCAAGATCCAAGCCTTTCTATTTTCTCTTAAATTAAGTGGTCCTGCTACGTCGACACCCATCACCTCAAATGCATAGGCATCTCTGACTCGATCTTCTGGGAGAAGACAAGGCACTGTATCAAGAGCTTTTGCCGAGTGTCTCTTGCACCGAACGCATTTCGATATGACACTTTGTATTGTTTTTCTTCCTTTTATTATCCAAAATTTTTGACAGAGTTTGAGTACCTGCATGTAAAAGTTGTAAATGGTAGTCTTGTATCATTCTTTCTACTAATTCATGTTTGGATGGAAACACAATGGGGCGCCGGAAGTTTTCGTCGTCACTAAAAGTAAAATGTCCCTTCAACTATTCTTCGTTGGAGAATGCTTCTTGTGGAACGATATTCAATAATTTCTTCTCAGCAATGTCCAGTTCTTCAACACTCAGGGTTCTGTCAAAAGTTTTCTCCATTTTTACAATTATTTATTAATCCCAGAATCCAAGAAATCATTCTCACAGTTTTAAAGTAACTTGAAAAGTAATTCAGATACCATTTTCCAGCGGTGATATTAGCCAAGGTCTAAACAATGTTCTTTCGCTTTTCTTTCATAATTTCTTCTTCATTAGTAATCACTTCACTAGTTGACCAATCTTCTTCGTTCTTCATAAACCAATCTGGCCTTTGCCACCACCGAGATTTGACAAAACTCTTAATTGAACACCCTCGAGATGGCACATTTGCTTGATTAGAATTTTCTGGAATATGCCGCCATTCAGATTTTGATGAAAAATTTCATATTTTCTTTACTCTATTTGCGACAAATGGTGACCAATGGTTTTCTCTTTGGATCCAAGAAAGAGCAGTTCTTGAATCCATCCAGTAGTTCCTAGGAACATTGCCTAATTTGAATGCTTGTAAAGCAAGAGCTGCGAGTCTGACTCCTATAGAGCAGGCTAGCAGCTCTAGGCAATTCATTTTCATTTTTCTTAACGGACTCTCTCTACTTTTAGCTAGAAGAAAATGTACTGATATGTTTTCATGTGATCTTTTCTTAAATAAATCACATATCGATATGCTTGTTAACTTGCGTCACAGAACGCATGAAGACTAAGACATTTCCATGTATATCTAAACCCCTTGGAATTCTAATACAGGACAAAAGTGACAAATTATCAATCCACGAATAGAACTCTTTTCCTAAGTCTTTAAATAGATTTGTATCCCAACCAGTTTTTAACAACCAGGTCTTTTGTATAAGTAGTTTTGGTGTTAGCGAACAAAAGAAATCCCATGGGATCGAAAATGCGATGTACCACAGACAGTGTTTCTTCTAGTAAGGTTTACTGATCTGTCTGTAGCAGTCTTCATATCACAGAAAAGGTTGTCATCTTTCTTATCTCACAAAATTCCCAACACTGGAGTAGGTTCTATACTGTCTTTAGATTTCAAAAGAGGAATATGCTCCCACCCTCTCAGATTGAATGGTGCAGAATCTAATATTTATTTTGATTCCTCAATGAATCGACTGAGCGTCTTCTCATCAGGAACAGATGTGATGCAATTGTCTACATAGAGTGATTCTTTTAAATTTTTTGCTGTTTCAGGATATTTAGACGAATTCAGATCAATATGGTGGTTTAATTCAGCAGCCAATAAAAAGGGACTGCAATTCAATCCAAAAATAACGTGTTTATGTCTAAAGACTAAGTTCTTTCTTGTCAAAGTCCTTCTACCATAAAAATCATAAGAAATCTCGATCATTCTTTTTCACCGACATTTGCAAAAATGCCTTTCTTATGTCTGAAATAACTTCTGTCCTATGCTTGCGGAATCTTAAAATTATAAGAATAATTTGTTCCAACAAATTTGAACCCCTTTCTAGACAATCGAGTAAACGAGAATTTTTGTCTTTACAAGAAGCATCAAATACTGGTCGCAGTTTTGTAGTCGAAATTTCTTTGAACACCCCTTTATGCAGTAAATAGTGACACTGATTATTCACTTCGTGTTCAGGGACTTCTTCTATAACTCCATCATTTAACCAATCAGTAAAAACTCTTTCGTAATCGTCGACTTTGCCCTTTTGTATCAACTGATGTGTCATACTGTTTAAACGCTTTTTAGCGATATTGAAATTTTGACTTTCTATTATCCACGGCAACTGAACCTCATATCTTCCCTCTTTATAGGTAACAGTTTTGTTAAAATGATTCAACGAGGCAACTTCCATTTCCTTTCCACATTTTGTTTCAACAAGGTCTCGAATGCTCAATAAATCTAATTTCTACAAATTTTCAATCTTCAATGAGTGAATTAATAAAGAAGTCATTGCAACAGCATGAGTTACGTTTTCTCTTTTGTCCAAATGATCAAACAATTTTCTCATTAAAATCTAACCCATTTTGGTTTCCATTGTAACTAATGTTGAATTCAAACATTCAATTTTCCCTTTACTAAATACCAGTAATTATCAGCTCTGATGAGTAAAGACACGTTGTTATTTACAGATTCGTGATCAACATCTGCTAAAATTATTCCCCTATCTTTTAACACCTCCGTAATATTTTGGGGAGTATAATCTAGCTCAGCATTTGATATTTCATCAGTTTCTAAAACATCAATAATTAATTCATGGTTATCAAGAATGCTTTTCATTTTTTACTTCTACTCACGCACAGTTCCGTGTGGTAGGCATCTGATATCCGAAAGTGTGAATCATTCTTTCTTCTCTTCCCATGACTTTTAATCCCAGTTGTTTAGATAATCGTTTCTGAATATACAAGCATTGACTAGCTCTGTCAAATAAACAACGAATTAATTTATTACGTGGCCTTCTTTTAAGTTCTACTGTTGCCATCTGTAAAAATATTTTATTCTTTCCACTGCTAATATGATTGCACGCTGAATTTTCTACACTTTTTTATTGCAATGTTTCAGGTGTTTTCTCATTTTTGTAACGAAGTGCTACATTATGTTTTTTATGACAGTATACATGAGAATTTTTTTCAGAGCAATCTGATAATCTATCAGTTTTCTTCTTTTATGGGAACTAATAATTCGGCAGCCATTGAGGAATTGTCTTTAGAATTAATATTGTTTGTGTACTTAAAATTACTTTTGCATTTATCCAAATGTTTATTCTTTCTGTTTGATTGAAAGGATTTCGGTTCCAGTTTGTTAACTGCGTACGTTTGTTCACAGCATTCGATTTCTTTCTCCAATTAAACTTTTAACATCAGATTCCTCTTTTGGCTCCAGCTTTCGGTGATATTCGAGAATCAAATCATGAGGCAATAATTTCAATAATATCGGATTTAACAAGTGTCCATATGAACTTAAAGTTACACCTAAAATTACTTAAGCTTCGAATGTTTATTTCACAAGCATCGTGTAATTTTCTTAGTGCAGAATTTTTAACCAGTTCTATTTCCAAAAGATTATTCATATGTGATTTCATAATTTTGTCTGATTTTACCAAAGCGTTCTTTCAAAATTTCTAAGCAAGAATCGTAATTCAGTTTGGTTAACTGAAATCCTTCAACAACATTATATGCTTGCCCTATCAATCAAGATTTCAAGTATACAAATTTTTCAATCTTGGGTAATGCTTTATTTTGATCAATCACAGTTTGAAAACTGTTAAAAAATTCTAACCACTTTCCTGCATCTCCTGAAAATTTTGGAATATTTAACTTCGGCAATTTCATAGCCGATGACAATAAATTTATTTCTGAAACAGATATGTTCAAAGAATTTTCATCTGATGCATTTTTCACACATAAATTTTCATTTGCAGTACATTTATTTAATCTTATTTTAATTCTAAATTTTGCAGACAAAATTTGTTCATTATATTTATCACTTGCTGAAATATCTTTTTCAAATTCTTTAGCATCATTTAACTGAGTTTCGATTTGTGAATTCAATATTTTCAATGTATTTTCTCTTTCATGAATTATTTCACCCATTTCCTGCAATTCCTCAGTGTTTGTGTTTTCGATATTTTGTGATAACAAAGTTTGTATTTTTGTAATTAATTTCGTAACACTACTGTGTTCGTTCGTTCATTTCTGTTTTAATTTTCCCAAAGGTTCCATACTTAAAATTGAGAAATCACAATGTTGAAACTCAGTTTTTTTTTTTTTTTTTTTTTTTTTTTTTTTTTTTTTTTTAAAATTTTCAATGAAAACAGTAATTGTTTACCTGTTCACAGGTAATCCATCTAAATCTTCCAGATTCTGATTCTGATACAAAGTTCCTGCTGTTGAGGCACCACTAAAAATAATATTTCTAATCCACGAATTCTAAAGCACCGGCGATTCTATTTGGGAGAGCTTTAGATTTCGGCATCCAATTCAAACTCAAATCACAAATTCAAAATAAGTCTTAACTGACTTTTCTTTTACACGCATCTGTTATATTACACTGTTTACGTGGTTCAAGATTAATTTCAAATCAGAAGATGGGAATAATTTCCCATTTGAATCAAATTCTATTAAGAGAAGCCGAGTAACCAATCGCTCATTTCAAAGTTTGTTTTTCGACTCCCTGTTGCCACTGGCAGAAGCAAAATTTTCGCTCGTTTCGTGTTTGAGTTGTAACAGAGGGGTTCATTGAAATCTGCTATGTATCCTCTTGGTAACATTATATCAGATTTGATTGCATTCCTCTTCTTTGTTTGTATGTGTATCTATTTTTTATGTTTTTTTGTATTTTTTTTAAAGTTTTAGTATTTCACATTTCTTTAATTCTGAGTTTGGTGAATTTTACATAGTTATAGGGAATCTTGAAATTTACTGATATTGAATTTCACTTCTTTTGGGTCTTTGTGGAATTGGTTCTTCATTTCTTACTTTTAGTCTGTGTCTCTATATGTCTCAAGATATGAGTATGCTTTAGTTAGCTAGTTATTTGTAATCCATCCAAATGTAATTACTTTTTTTCTCTCTATATATATCTCAAGGTAGGGGTATGCTTTATTTATTTATTTATAATCCATCCAAATATAATTTTAAAATCAAATATGAGAAAATGTAAGCTCAGAAATTGAAAAAATTCTGTAATCTGCACAATTCTTGATACTAAAGTTTTACTAAATTATCGAAGTTCTGCTATAGCGCTTTTACTACTTAGTTTGTATTAAAATATTTCTTTTCTTTTCCTTTCAGAGTCATGGTTTTCTGTAACCCCAGAAAAAATAGCTCAACATATTGCTGAGAGATGTGCCTGTGGTATTATAGTAGATGCTTTCTGTGGAGCTGGAGGCAACACAATTCAGTTTGCTCATACTTGTAATCATGGTATGTTTAAGTATTATGCACATTTGTTTTTTCTTGGCAGGACATGGGATAGCATGCGTCCTCCTTATGCCCCTAAGTATAAAAAAAGATTTTCTTTCGTTAAATGTATTTATTCTAAATCATTTAGTAAAAATATGCTGTGTCATAATTAAATTAACTAAATAAATGGATTTTGATCCATGTAAAGCAGTAATTTATTGTTGATTTTAAGAGTTGTCTCAGTGCTGCCATATACATTAGTGTGCAAAACTTAAGCAACAAATTCATTTTTCAACATATAGCCGTGCAGTTGCTGAAACAGGCTTTTTATAATCAGTGCAATATAAAGCCAACTCAATAGAAAGGTGATGCATATGCAAATATCAGCACCATGACAGAAAATACATCAGGGTATGCAGATCATTAGGAGTCAGCATGCACAGTGCAAGCAATTTAAAAAGAAGAAATACTTAAATCCAGGCATTCTTTTGCAAGTGAGATGGTATGTGCAGTATGGCTACAAGAAAGATCAGAACGCCTTTACTCGTGGTAAAATGATTGGTAGGTAGGAGGATTGGCATAGTTTGACATCTTTTATTAAGAATTTGAAAGTGATAAAACTGTTCATGAGCTTGGAAAGCCTTCCGAATGGCAGGTATAGTTGTAAGAAAGGTTGGGTGACCAAGGAAAACAATGAGGACTGATGACCAATAATATCACCCTGCAGGTGAAACGAGATCGAAACCAGACAATGGGCAACATTGCTCAGCAGTTGTGCACAGCAATCAGATGATTTTGGCTTATTTGCCCACCATCGTGAAAATTCCATATTATTAAAAGCAGCCCATCGGTAACACCATTTACAATGAAGTAGAGAACAAAAAGACTAAGACACCTTATCAATGGAATCATATCCTTATTACTGATGAGAGTTGTTTCAGTCTGACAAACAGTTCTCAGCACCACTTACTATGGAGAGAGGTAGGAACACTTTCATTCCACTAACATTAGGGAATGGGGTGGTCGTAGTTTGCTTACATAGGCAGGCATACTGATAAATGGATGGACGGAGTTCCACATTTTTGACAGAGGTTCACTTACTGGAGATCATTACTGTGATGAAGTTATCCTCTCCTGCGTGCATCTTTTCAGAAGTGCTGATATTCCCAACTTTGATTTTATGAATGAATGTGTGTGGCCACACAGGATTCATGCTGTTGAGGAGCTCTTGGAAAGTGAAGATATCCACAGAATAGATTGGCCAGTGTGCGTCCCTGATTTAAATCCCACTAAACATGTGTGGGATACTTTAGAGAGAAGCCTGGCAGCACGATATTATACTCTCGAGAACACCAGACAACTGGAACAGATTCTCCTTGAAAATGGGAATTCTTACCCAAAGAATTGTTAGATAATCTGGTTTTGAGTATCAATAAACAGTGCAATGCAACCATTGCAGTTAGAGGAGGTCATATTCCTTACTAAGGCCCTTTGGTTTGTTGTTTTCCATCTTGGCCAGATAATTTTTAGTACCAACCTATTCATTCTATGCTATATGTGTCCTGTTCAATTTTTCCCCTTACTATACTTTCCTCATCCTTCGAATAATATGTTATGCCTCTGTAATATGAATTTCATGCCTTGCAATTGATTTTTTATGGAATTGCAGGCAAAATCAGAAAAGTTGCTTAAGTTTTTCACACTAATATACTTGAAATATTATGACTGGATTGAAAAATGAATTCTTAAAAAACAAAGGAAAGTTTTTGGATATAATTTGGAAATCACTGTTATAAATAATGGTGCTTGTAGAAAATTGATGCTGATCTTTCATTTCATAAAAACATCTTCTAGAGGAATTAGCTAATCACATATGCATATAGCAGAAGTGTTAAAAAAATATCATTTCAATCTTTCAGAGTAAGCAGTTTTACCTTTTCTGGCACAGGGGCCCAGTCTGGGCACTCCCAAAAATTTCTCTCTGTACTCATAGAAAAATTGAATGAAAAAGGCTTTATAGGTTACTACAGATTACTTTTAACCTCCTTTATTAATACTAGATGGCAGCACAACAAAAACCAATCCGTACATTTCAGCCATGTTTAATTTTTAAAGACCCTCATTTTCCATAGAAATATTCCAGATTTTTTTAGGACATAAATGGAATTGCTTGAAAAGAAATTTTCTATATTCTTTTCTTGGCTATATGCTAATCTCTTTATTCCATATTAGTTTTTAAGTTTTTACCCTGAAATCACCTAAAATCAAATGACGAACATTTTGTGTACTCAGAGTGGGATCACTGAAACACTACACTAGCAACTGTATTGCGATTTCATTGTAGAATTTTCTTTGGTGAGCCCATTCGGAACAGAAAGTGGGTGCTCAGCTGTGTTTCATTTCCTTTTTTGGGGGGGGAGGGGCGAGGTTTGGTTATCAACTAAGATATTTGTGGGGTGTTTTTCTGAAGGTCAGGTGTAATTTTATCAGTTAGCTCTTTGATTTTCACTACAGCAGTTCTCTTTTTTCTTTCACTTTCGTTGAAAGAAGTTTTGTTAACTCTACGTTTTCATAGTTTTGAGTTGTAGGTGTTAATTTAATTTTATTTTTTAGTTTATATTTTCTTAATTGTAGATATATTTTTTTTTTCCTGATTTTTAATTAATTTGCAAATGGATCGGAGAGGGCTTTTTTCATTTATATGCATGTAATCATCATATAACAAAGAAGTGCTTTTAGGGGGAGGTAAAGTAATAGGCCTCCTCGTGATGCACCCTGGGTAACACTGTATATGCTAAGGTATTCAGAATCTAGTATTTTTTAATTGTAGGCAGAATCATTTAGTGTAATGCATGCTTCCCAGCAATGCTCCCTTCAGCACTGTTTTCAAAACTTCATTTATTCAGGAGGCTGCCTTGGGCACACCCACAAAATTAAAACAATAAGTGCTATCTTTGAAAAATTTCACCAGTGTACTCCTCCAGGACTGATTAGACTGCTTACCTTTTTTTTTTTAACTGAATGATTCAAAATTTTAACATTTCTGAAACTAATTCTTCCTTTACGTTATATATTATAATTTTGGAATTAAGTTTTGTGGGCCTTTACAACCTCTATGGTATCCTTAAACATTTCGTTTTCTTGAATTTTAATTTTCCTTGCTCTCTTAATACTGCTTTTCATTTTTGTCGGATCAATATTTTAAAGCAAGTGATTTTTCACATTTGCTAAAGTTTCTTTTGGATTCTTTGGGTATACTAGAACGAAACTTCTTCTTCACCTTTTATACTGCACGAGAGGAATCTAGATTTGGATGTAGCTCTTTTTTTTTTCACTGGTTTTGCTGCCTTTTTGGCTCTTTCTTGCTCATCTGTGCTATATTTAGAAGTTTCTCACCTACGTTGTTACAAAGTTTGGCTTTGCCTTCTAGGTTAGCCATTTGTAGATATTGTTCAGCCATTAAATTGAGAAGATGAGTGAGCATATGATGTATTTTAATATCACAGTCTTTAGAAATCTGTTCTTTTGCTGAATAAGCATTTAAATCATTTGTTTGCTTGCGAAAGGAAGTCTTTTGAGGTATTAATCTCTTAAGTTTTTTGTTCGTTTGTATTGGTACCCACTAAAAATTATTTATTTAATTTGTAATTAATAAAAAAATATTTTTAAATCTGTTTAACTATTACACATGTGTACTTTAATTTGCTGAACCCGACACTTTATTAAAGCTTATGCTGATATATGAAAACTCTTTGCTTAACAGTGAAATAATGGTGGCTGAAAGTTTGATAATTTTAAAATAAATGCTGTTGTTGAGCTATAGTTTTGCTACATTAATATATCATAAAATAAAGCTATTTTCATAAAATTTGTTCAACATAATTGATCAAAATTGAAGAAAATGGGTCACTTTGCCTTTATCCCATGAGATAGTCATATGTCTTGTAGTACATATGTAGTGTCTTGTAGTATGTCTTGCTGATACAATTAAATCCAGTAATCTTTGAAATTGAATATTTCCATCATGTAAGGTTTTTATATCATAATGAAGTACTCGATGAGTTCTGTAACCTGAATATATTTCCCAACTTAAAACTGCAAAAGCAAACTTTGGAGTATGAACAAACACATCATTCAATATTTGTTGCACTGAACATTGATCCATTTAGATCTATAGAATCACTTGACAGAAATGCATGTTTCAAATGTGTGTAAACACTGTAATAAAGAATTAATTGAAGCACCAGCTGAACATCTTTGGGAGCATTTGTTTATTAAACTAATATAAATTACTTTTATGATCATGCAAGAGCCAAACATCTGCAGATAGATTCATTCTTTGGCCCCCTTTCTAATATATTTATGGCAAAGGCATTTAAGAATAGTGAACTTTGAAGTGTTGTATTTTCCCATTCCTGTTGAAGAGAACGTTTTTCCAACAAAAAATAATGTTATCCAAATCCCTTTTAAAGAGTTTCATCCTATGAGACCAATTATTATAGAAAGTATATTTGTACAATAATCAAATTAATTAGCACAAAAAGGAAAACAGGTACTTATTTCACTTTTTACAGCTGGCAGTGTTCGCCAGACAAAACTTAAAAAAATTGGAAGGTTATCTTACTTTGATAGATTAAGAAATGAAGCTGCTTTATCTTTCAGTAGAGGGGCATATTATTGCTTTGTTATTATCAGTTAATAATTTAAATTTTAATATAATTAGATGAATGATTTTACATTCATTTTTGTTGTTATGTAAATATGTGAGGTACTTGTATTTTGTAAACACATAATGAGAGCATTATATTCTGGAATAATACTTTTAAAAAAGACTCGACATAAGCATTTTACTATTTTTTAAGATGGAAAGGAGAAACAACTAAATTAAGAAGTAGAGTTAGGGGCTATTGCAAATAAGCATTAAATTTTATATGTATATATAATATTTTATGTATGTGTGTGTCTGCTATTATATAATAATATGGGAATTTCTATTTACTTTTTGTCAGTTATAGCCATTGATATCGATCCAAAGAAAATTGAGATGGCCAAGAACAATGCTAAAGTGTATGGAGTTGATCAATATATTGATTTCATTGTTGGAGATTTCTTCAGCATTGCACCATCGTTGAAAGCTGATGTTGTATTCCTTAGTCCGCCATGGGGTGGTCCTGAGTATTTAAATGAACAAGAATATGATATTTCCAAAATTGAGCCTGATATATATCCTTTTAGTTATTTTAGTTTCTAACTGAATTAGTATTTCTTGTGCTACTTTTTAATATTATTCTAAGTTATAATATGTGCTAAAACTTTCTTTTCTAAAATATTTTAGCTCTTGAAAATGTATTTTGTTATAGTAATAATGCAACTATTTCACCTTTTATCATTATTTGAATACATAATTTAAAACAAAAAATTTTTTGCAAAGAATTAATTATTCAGTATTATGTAAAAATATAAGCAGTTATAACAGTAATTGCTGTGTATGTTTTTATATATATCTAAAAACATAACAGCAGTGCCGCTGTTTGCTTATGATATTCCACTTCTGTTCATCAAGTAATTTTTCTCAGAGAATTTTGGTAGCTGAAAATAATTAATTATGAATTGATCTTTTTTTCTGATTTTCTGTAACAGTAATTCTAAATGAAAATCCATAGTGATTAAAAATATCTAATATTTAATAATAAAATTCTATATTTTTAAAAAAATTAATTTTCCATCTCCATTATTCTTTAATTGTAATAACTTTGCCTCGTATGTGAATCATTAATTTGATATATAATTCCTTATTTTAAACAATGCATTAATTAACAATAGTTTCTCATAGAATAGTAGCTGACTATTGTGTAAAATTTTTGTAATATTTGTGGAAAAAAAGGGTTTGGCTTATTTTTAATTTTGTTTCATTGAACCAGACCAAAAAATTTGTTTAAAGTATAGAAAATATGAAATAGATTATAAAACAATTCAAGATTCGGGCTTCCAGGTACCCATATTCAGTTGGAGGACTACATGATTTAAAATTTGATATCTCTAGATATCTTTGTATTTCATAGTGTAAGAAACATACATACATTCATGCAGATTCTTCATTATTTAATTTCTTTAAATATAATACAGGGTGATAACATTTGGTGGAAACAATTTGAAGTGTCACAGCCATTTATAGTGATTTGACACAAAATGCTGTTTTGATACTAATTAGCTCTTCTGGGCTAATGCACTTTTGGGCTAAAAATTTTAAAAAGTTAGAAATTAATGTAAATTAGCAAAAATATTTTGGAAATTTTTGAATTAAAAAAGATGGATAAATATTTTGTGTATTGTTGCTACAAAAGATGCATGTTTTATGTCTGATAATATTTAATTATCCTGATACCAAGGTCAGAAATTATAACTACTGTAAAATATTCTTGGATTATGATTTAATAGTGCTTTTTTAATAGATATTTTTTTAGAAATAAAGTTAATAGTAACCGTGTAAATCTATAATGACTGTGGGTTTCTAACTAGGTAATATAATTTTTTCTAACTGACTGCCCACTCTTAGAAATTATCTCTATGTGTTAATGTGAGTTATTACCTTTCCTTAATCCTTACAATAGGTGCAAGATACAACACTAAAATGTAAAAAGTAACATAAAACTTCGTTCCTTATAGGTAATGTGGTTTAATACATAACAGCTTTATCACCTTTGATGCTTCAGTAGTTTTTTGGATATTAAATTCTGTATGTTAATTGGTACACTGTGGCCCCCCCCCCAAAAAAAACTCCTGTTCTACTGGGCTGATTGACGAAATTCAAATTGCGTTTTTCATGTCTCGAAAGTGTGGCTTAGGCTATATATTAAATTTATATATAGCATTATTCTAACATAGATATAACTTCTTTATAATATGTAAGACTGTTAGAAGTGTAAGATATAAATGTTTCAAGAAATTTTATAGTTTAATACTAATTACTTGACAAATTTTATGAATCTGATTTTATTCTTGACTTTGTTTTATAAGTAAGTTAAATATTAGATTATATTTCATAATAATGCATCCTACTTACAGATCGATTTTATTCTTAGGATAGTATTACAGAAGTTCAAGGGTAGGTAATTGCTTTAGTTTATTTAAATTCATATTTGCTGGCCATCTGGGAGCTCATTCGAAAGAAAATTAAATTTTCTTACAGAAAATGGATGAGATTTAAGCACAAAATGTCTGAAATCCTTAAAACTGCCATGAACAATTTTTTAAATACTGGGTTAGATAAAAATATCTTCATAAAACATAAATTTTACTCATTTTCACGCATTTGTTTACTTTCCTTAACTTTTCATACATATAAAACATTAGAAGCAGCTCAGAAGATTACTAAAAATGTTGCCCTTTTCGTGCCAAGGAATACAGTCATCAATCAGGTATGTAAAATTTTACCTTGAAGCTAATTTTGCAGATAAATATTTAATAATTTTTGGGAGAAAGAAGGTTGCCCCTCTATTTAAATTAATTTTCATTATAATAATAACTATATTCTATGTTGTGTTTCTCGTGTGCCATCTATGGCTGGATATTTAAAACTGCTAAACCCAGACAAACTGGTTGATTGCATAGGTGTTTTTAATGGTTTTCCCAAGGTGTAATATGAAAACAAGCCAATTTTCCATAGAAAGTCTTGCACAAAAACATCCAGGTTGAGAGCATTTATGTGCTTTGCTATATTTCATA
The DNA here is from genome assembly GCA_000611955.2 of Stegodyphus mimosarum. NCBI lineage: Eukaryota > Metazoa > Arthropoda > Arachnida > Araneae > Eresidae > Stegodyphus > Stegodyphus mimosarum. Next base: position 289,899 of record KK122338.1, read on the forward strand.
TACCTAATCTTTTATATTTTTCTTTGGGTAACTATTCTGTTTTTGCCAGCACTTTGTTGTTGTCTTATTTCAATATAATTAAATAATAGTAATTTGTCATTTAGACATTCTACTGTAATATGGAGCTGTCATTGCAGTCATTTTACTAAACTTTCGGTTCTATGAACTCAAAAAATGCCTTCATTGTGGTGAAGGAATTTAAATGTGAGTTCAAGATAATCCTTGTGTATGTATGAAATCCATTTATAAGTTCAAACATTCATCACTGTGAGCTGTTGTCTCATTATATGGTATGTGTCTGCAAATGTATTCAATATGTCTGTATTTTGAAGTAAGTGGGCAGTCCTAAGCACTTATTAACACAGAAAAATTCAGATTGAAGGACAGGTCAGATCTGAATAATTTTATAAACAACTTTTTTTTTTTTGTCAAAAAATTCTTTTGTATCTTAGCAAGTTTTGCACATAAAGATGTGAAACATCTTGTTTTAACTAATTAAAATGTAAGGTTTATTTGTTATTTGAAATTTTTGCTCAATGCGAAGCACATGAAAAGTAAATTTTTTCCACTAGGTCTCCTTTTGTGATGTTAAGATTGTTTCCATAAAATTGTGCTTCTTGATTGTTTCCATAAAATTGTGCTTCTTATTTTATTGTTATAAGTCCTTTTATGTTTTCTTATTATATATTTCATCTTATTATAAATCTTAGGTTATGAATATAAATAAGTTATAAAAATATTTTGTACCCTCATTGCCATAAAAATTTGTGCACCAAGAAAGAGTTGTCAGAGTGAAACGAAATTTTACATATGTAAGTACTACTTTGATGCAAGTAAATGATTAGAAAATCAAAGAAAAAAGGATCATTTATTGCAGAAAAAAGTACACAGGAACAGAAGTTTTAGTACTCTATTGGACCACCTTTATCGCAAATGCACGATGCAATACGAGCGAGCATTGAGGCATACAAGTTCCGTATGGTGTCCTGAAACATCGCAATCCACAGTTGCTGTAAACATGGCTCTGATTCGGCCAGTCTCATAGGCTGTCCAACTTGCCGTCCCAAATGATCCCAGATTCGCTCGATTGGTGACAAATTTGGCGATCGAGCAGGCCAGATAAAGGGATTAATGTGGCAGAGGCAGTCATGTGAGATCCGTGCTGTGTGTGCCCGAGCATTATCTTGTTGAAAACAGGCTCCTGGGAGCCCTGCCATGAGTGGCAATGCATGTGGCTGAAGGATGTCATGGACGCACCGCTGCTCTGTCATTGTGCCATGGATCAATATTAGGGGTGACCGTGTATCGTAAACAATGGCACCCCGTACCATCACACCAACTGTGGAATGGTGTGTCGCTGTTAAGCGAAGGCCAAATTGAGGTGTTCACCACAAGGCCTCCACACACGAACACTATTGTCATGGTCAATTTGAATCTAGATTCGTCACTGAAGATGACCTGGTTCCATTCCGCTAAAGTCCAATCCTGTCGTGCGCGACACCACTTCAAACGGAGGCATCGGTGGGTAGGTGTCATTGGCAGGACACGTAATGGGCATGGCGATACCAGGTGCCTTGCGATGGTTCGGGAAGACACAGGGGCCCGTAATGAAGCAGCTGCCTGTGTTTGGATTGTTGTCAATGATGCAGTTGTCCCTACGCGTGTGTATCGTATAATGTGACAGTTTTCTTGATGACTGGTCTGTCGAGGGCGTCCGAGCCTGGTTGCTGTGTAAATGGCATCTCTTCTGTCCACTAGTTCCAACACCTCCTCACAGTAAAATCAGAACGGCCTACCTGACGAGCTACTTGCTGAGCTGACCACCCACCTTCCATCATCCCGATGATTCTTCTCCTCTCGAACTCTGACAGTTGCTGGTATTGGCTTCGATGTTGGCATAATGGCATGACCAGCATTTCCTTACAAAAGATTAAGTACACTCAAACAAGCTTTGCTTACCTGTTTTATACTCCAAGAAGAACAAAGTTGAATGCCCTCTAGTGGCATTAAGCAATGCACAATCACGCTGCATTTCTAATCATTTGCATATCTACCTGATATGTACCTTCATGCGAAATTTCGTTACTATCTCACAGAAAGATTAACTTGAAGATTATTATAACAAATAAATGTAGGGTATATTAATCAGTATGTTAGCAAAGCATTTTATTATTTTCATTTAAATGCTTAATTGGTAATTGCACTTGCATACTAGGTTTAATTCTAATTTTTCTAAAAGATCATTTATTTATTCAGAACTTGTAACAAGCACAACTAAATCTGTATGATTATGCAAAACAGTAATTATTTTAAGAAATAGCATTATGTTGATCTTTATTGTTTATCCATCACTTAAATTTTTTTTTAAAAAAATTACCAATTCTAAACTGTTATCCCCCTTCCTCCAAAAGCTATGAGCTCAGTATATATATATTTTCTTTTTATAGTGCATTATTATGATACCTGAATTAATGATGCCAACATGTCAAAAAGAAACTGTTAACAGAGTTACTATTTTAAATCTTATACGAGAATTAATGTAACACAAATGATATTTTTTATTAAAATAATCAAATATTGTCAAAATGGTTTAATCCTTTGACTTGCAAGGCCATTATATATATATATATACAACCTAGAATTTTTTTATGTTCATAAGAGCATGTATATACATGTATGTATGTATATATATGTGTGTGTGTATATGTATATGTAATCTTGGAAATATGTCCAAGAAATTAAGGCATTGTATTAAAAATACACAAATCCAAGTATTACTTGCCAGGAGCATTTTGTCATTAAAATCAAGAAAATACCTCTTTCTCATGGCGGTTTTTGGAAATTTAGGCTTTCTTAGAGAAATTCCTTGCTTATCAGGTAGTTAAAAATATATCATCTTAAATATTTTAGTTGTAATTTTAATGTAGCTGAAGATTTTGAATTTTTGACATGTTTGTGTTTATATTTTGTATGTTCATTTGTTTTTATAAAACATGTGCTCATATATTTTTATTTTCACTTGTTTATTGTTGTTTGTTTAAATATTTTTTTCCCCTTTACTTTTCAGTTGGTTCGATTAGCTGGTGATGGAAATCATGTGGAGATAGAGCAAAATGTTTTGAACAAAAAAGTTAAAACTATAACAGCTTATTATGGAGATTTAGTGCAAAATGAATGAATCTATCATCTGTAAAGTTCTCATGTTTTCACATGAATCATATGTACATTCATAAAGTTTTAGAATTATGTAATTATTTTGATTTTGCATTGATTGCATTTAAATAAATGTTTAAAACCTTTTATTTATTTTTTTCACTTTAGGAACTCACCATACTGAATAACGTATATCCCCGATGTTAACCTGGCAGTCATTTTTTATTTTTTGCTTTCCCCAGTCATTTTTCCCATTACCATGTGGCTGTCAACTCATGGCAGTTTGAGAAGTAACTCATGAAACATTTTCATAGTGCAGGATAGTACCTTTTCTGTTGCCATTGTAATGTGGCAGTAACATAGTAATAAAGAATTAATGTGGCAGTAACATAATGTCAATTATCCTAACCTGAATCAAAAAAGTTGCCAGCATCAGCTAGTCATTTAAAATACTGACATAAATGAAAAATTTTCAACATACAAGAGTGTCACATGCAGTCGCGTGCTTTCTTCAATGTCAGAATGTTGCCTTATATAATAATTGTAAATTTAATGTTTGGCAATGTTTTTTTTATTTCATGTTTTGTAAAATTTAACAAATTTCTTAATGGCATACTCTTCACTTTGTAAGTAAGCAATGGCAACACTTTTCCAGTGTTTGAGACACTTTGTAAATGAGCAATGACAACACTTTTACACTTAGTGTACAACTTACTTAGTGTTTGAGACTGTTGCCACTCAGAAAAAGCGGAGAGCCAAAATTAGCGTTTTCAGAGTTTTTAATAAATATCTTGGCTAATTAAAGTTGTACAAAGAGGAAAATGGGTTCCCGGGGGTACCTCTTTTGAAACTCAATTCTCCACCGTTCCGAAAGAGATAATGCCACAAACAAACAGACAGATGCACACAGATTTTAATAATATAGGTTGTAGGGTGTTAAAATTTTTAGGCATACTATCAGATCATTCCTATTTGCTATTCAGAGGACTGCTATGTGTATCCCATTTGGCTCATTTGAGACCACCAGTATGCAATTTGGTTTATGCTGTACATCTGTATTTTATATAGAAAGTCGTGAGATTCAAAGGTTTTTATTCTTATATCAATGACTTACTCATACTGTCTAAAACTCCAAGGAATATTACAGGCATTGTAAAGCTTTATTTTCAAAACTTCTGGAAAATGGACTTTGCATAAAGGTTTCAAAATGCACCTTTGGTCAAATATCCATTGATTTTGTAGATTTTCATCTTACTGAAGACAGAATGGAACCTTTCATATCAAAGTATTTTAGATTTTCTCCAACCAGGCACACTTACTTGGCTTGCCAGATTTTTGGTATGTTTAACTTTTGTAGATGTTTCACACCTAAAGCAGCAGACATTCTTTCTCCTTTAATAGAATTGTTAGGGCATATCAATAAAAAATCTTAACGTGGGTTGTTGCTTCAGATGTTACAATCAGTGGCATTCTTATGCAATAATATCAGGAAACGTGGGTACCTATAGCTCCTTTCACCAAAAAAGTCAATAGAAATGGTCCATGTATCCTGGCCATAGTTTTCTATTTATTCCATGATTAAGAAATTCCACATGTGTTAGGGGGATGGAATTTTCATTTGTTCGTATTGCAAGCTATTAATGTACACTTTTATGCAGACCTCCCTTTCCAAATGCTCAGCTCACTTAAACCATTTAGATTTCCCCAGTATTCTGCTGATATTGGACATGCGCAAGATTTTTAAAATATCATTGTCTTTCATGAATAGAAATTGATTGATGCTACAAAAACCCTGTTTTGGGATTTAAAAAAAAAAATAATAATTACAAAGCTCAGCAACAGGGCCCGGAAGTACAAAACAGTACATCATCTTTGAAGCTAGAATTTGCCAAATCTGTTAGTGATATTCTCTGTAATATCTCTGAAGATGTTCCAGATTTTTTCGCAGACCCATATTTAAACATTTACACAATCTTCTCACTTCCAGGAATTGTGTAGCTGCTGCAAAACTCATTTGTTCTCATTATGTATGGCCCGAAATGACGTGTCTTATCAAAAACTGGCTGAATTTTGTCAAACATTGAAATTAGATGGGCACAACTAAGTACATTCTGTCTTCCTGATGCATGCTTTTTGCAAATTCATGCTTGTTCACCTGTTATTGCCAGAAGGTAACATATGCCTTTTGATGCTAATAGATAGGATTCTAGATGGCCTGAAGCCATACCTATTTCCAATATGAAACTGAAACTGCTGAGCAGTGGGTCATGTCATTGGATCAAGGTTACCAAAAAGGTTTGCAGTGTTTACAAATATTTTGAGTAAAGATAATATATGCTCACAAATTAGTTTTCGAACTCTCAAATAAGAATGACAGGCTACTGTCCTTCTTCATTGCAGTAGTATTATTTATTAGCACAAGATTCAAACCCACCTTTTAAGAGTAATGTGTAGGTTCTCTGGATGGCCTAAAGGCATACCTATCTCCAGAACGAAAACTGAAACTGTAGAGCAATTCTCAACACATCTATCTCTTGCTTTGTCTGCCTAATGGCCATAATGGTGGATCCAGGCTCTCAAATGAGATCTGAATTGTTTGCACATATTTTTAGTATAAATAGTATATACCTGCAAGTAAGTTTCTAAACTTTCATATAACGATGACATGCTAAAGTCCTTCTTCATTGCACTGTTATTATTGGTAGCACCAGATTCAATAAATCATGGGCATACACGTGTATCAGAATGACTTCACATCCAAAACAGCATTTTAAATGCTCAGTGGCTTTCAAGTAATTCTTTCTTTAGTTACGGAAAAACTGCATTATTTCTCATGCTTTCAATTTTAGAGCAGTAACTTGAATCAAATAACCAAATTTCAAGTGGTCATTCAGAATTGGATCTACATGTATTTCAGAAATTTAGCCGTTCTTTTTGACTGCCATTGAATTCAATCAATCGATGAATTTTAGGGAGCTTAAAGTTCACTGGTGTCATTCTTGAATCAATGGTTCTGGTTTCACTTGTAGGTGCATGCATCAGTAGGGGTTTTTTTTTCCCATTTTCACTGTGATTTGCTTCACTTTCATCCTGGTTTCTATTAATTTCTCAGGCTTTAAATTTTGATAGATCTATGATCTTTTTGTCCAATTGTTGTAGTCGGTTTCCTTTATCTTTAAAATTCTTCAGAAACAACTGCAGAATATCATTGTTCAATTCATGCTCATTTAAATAGTCATATAAACTTCCATAAAGGTTGCATGCAGTGGAATTAATTTTAAGGTTTCCATTGTTGTTTACTATTTAACCAGAATGTTTTTTACCTTACTAACATGTCCATTGTCATGGACATCAATAATTAATGTGACAGTCATTGCCACAATATAATCAAGATCAGCTTAAGGCTTTCACATATCCCATTCATTACATTAGCCGAATAAAGAATGCTGTTTTACAAGAGTATACCTTTATTTAGAGATCGTTTAGTACACATCCTCTTGCTGCTACGTATTAGTCACCTCTGAAACATGATTTCACTTCACACAGACAGCATATGCTCAGTTACAAGGTATAATTATGCAATGAGTTTAACAAGTGCTGTGGAAGTAATTAACAACCTATTTCTGATGGTTGTCAACATACCATTAATATGACTCAGCAAAGCATGATTGAACTGGGCAGAAGATCTCATTTGGATCCCTCAAGAATGAAGCAGTGTGCTTTCTGTGCATAAATCATGTTCTAGTCTATTAATAAAGTCACCCCTATGGTATTTATAGTTTGTTTATTGGTCAGAGCATTCTCTAGGTAATTGTTGACTGCTGGAGACTAAATTTACTGACAACTTCCAATTATAGTAATTCAGTAAAATTATCCTAGAAAAATTATTTATCAGTAATTTATCTCTGTTCTTTCTTTTAGAAAAAATTTTTGAGAATATAAGAATAATAAATATGAAAATAAGTGTATTATTCAGATCTTAACGAGCACAAAAAAATGTATCAGACTAATTTGTGATATGTTAACAAGTTATTTATGCATACAAATATGGGTATTTATCACAAAAACACTGAGAAAATTAATTATTTATATGTATAATTAAATGTTTTTTATTTATAAGCTCTTTTAAAAAACAGGCAATCCAGGCTGAAGTCTCCTAACTGAAGATCTGTTTTTAATTTTGTAAAAATTAAGCCAGTTCCTGAGAAAGCTTTCTCAGGTACTATACTTGTTGATCTAATAATCATTAGGAAATCATATGTTATTTTGTTTTGATATGCCTTTTTTTAATAGTATATGACTTTTCCTTCTAAAAATATCCGATTATTTAAAAAACTCAATTTGAGTTTTTGTTTGATTATTTATTTATTTATCAAAGATGATTCATCTTGATATACATGTTTTTTTTAATTAAGAAATGAAGGTTTTCTTTTTATTAATTACATCAGCACTCTCAGTGATTTCTTTGGTTACACAAGTAGTTATAGATGGAATTGGACAAAGAAAATTTTCTCAGCATCACGTATTATTTCTTGTAATTCTGTAATATCTTTTCTGTTGTTATTTACTTGTTCAATTAATTCCATTCTTTTCACTTAATTGCAGTTATACTGGGATTATTAAAAATTTTCTATATTTTATCGTATGTTAAAGAATTTAGCTTGTAGCCCAAACATCGTTATGTCTCAACGAATACATCATCACTTAAACCATAAAATTCAGTTTAACAGCAATATTGCAAAATAATTTTAAAGGCAGCACATCTTTAGAATTTCCGATACACAGTCTCGCACGCTGGAGATAAAAACGTTTTTTTCGTACAGTGTTGCCACTGTTCGCTTTTAAATTGTTGAGTTTCTTAACCCTCTGCGGCACAGTGTGCCCGGTCTGGGCACACCTAAAATTTTGCCTGTGTACACACAGAAAAATTGAATGAAAGAGGTTTTATGTATTACTATCGGTTTCTTTTGACCTTCTTTAATACTAGATGGCATCACAACAAAAATCTGTCCATACATTTCAGCCATGTTTAGTTTTTTAAGACCCACATTTTTCAAAGAAATCTTCAAGATTTTTTTAAGATATAAAATGAATTGTGTGAAAAGAAATTTCTCTGTTATTTTCAAGGCTGTTTCCTATATTAGTTTTAAATTTTTACCTTGATATCTTTCCTAATATCTAACAACAAACAACTGGTGAGCCCAGAATGGGCACACTGCGCCGCTGGAGCTAGACATAGAATTGTATGTTTGGTTCCCAGCAGTATTTTCTTCATGGTGAGCTCATTAAGTACAGAAGGATAAGTGCACATCTGTGTTTCATTTCCTGTTTTTCTTTTCCTTTTTTTTTTTGTTGTTTTGTTTCGTTTTTTGCAGGGGAGATTATGGAGGGGGAAGAAATTTTTGGGATGTTTTTCTGATGGTCAGGAGTAATTTTATCAGTTAGCTCTTTGATTTTCACTAGAGTAGTACTTTTTTTCTTCCGCTTTTGTTGAAAGAAGTTTTCTTCGCTACGATTTGATGAGTTTGAGTTGTAGATGTTTATTTAATTTTATTTCATAGATTACACTTTCTTAATTGTAGGTATAATATTGGTTTATTTTTTCTAATTTTTAATTATTTTGAAAATGGATCGGAGAGGCCTGGCTATTTCTGAAGTGCTGAAAATGCTAAATGAATTGCCGTCAGATAGCTAACTCTTCTGTACTCTCTCCTAGAGAGGGGAAAATCTGAAACACCTATGCCGAAGAGAAAACTTTATTCAAGCCCTCAAGATGCACTCCGTTACAAGAAGCGAGTTTCTGAAGAAACGAAGTTTAGTAACGTTGAATACATACCAGTGAAGGGTGTGAGAAGAAGGTGTGCATACTGTAGCACTAAACAGGAGCCCCACAGTTCCCGGTACATGTGCAATGTTGGGCTGTGCTTTTTTAAAGGTGGTGTCACTTGCTTCGAAAGTACCACTACGAAAAAAAATAGACGATAGTGTAACCAAGAAGAATTTTTACTTTTATTTATTTATTTATTTATTTATTTTGGGTGTAGAGTAGCAGGCCTCAACGTGCTGCACCCTGGGTAATGCCAAATCTGCTACGATTATCAGAATCTAGTGTTTTTTTATCGTTTTTAATCATCTTTTACTCTATTACGTTCTTCCCAGCAATGCCCGCTTCAGCGCTCTTTCAGAAGCTCTATTCAATCAGTGTGCCCGCTCTGGGCACACCCACAGAATTAAAACGGTAAGTGCTATGTTTACAAAATTTTACCCGTGTACTCATCTGGGCCTGCTTAGACTGTCTAACAATTTTTTTATTGAAATTTCAACTTTAAAAGGTAGCGTGCCGCAAAGTGTTAATCAAAAATTCGTTAAAATTTTACAAAATGTGAAATAGATAATAAAACAAATTCCAAATTTGGGCTTCCAGTTGCCCATATTCGGCTGGAAATGTACGTTATTCAAAATTTGAGGTACCATTGTTTTATCACAGTGCAAGAAATATACATACATTTATGCAGATTCTTCATAATTTAATTTCTTTAAATATAATACTGTTCTGTAATATTTGGTGGCAACAGTTTGAAAAAGGAATCAATGAGAAATGCCGAAACGAAATTAATATCGCTACTGGGCTGATGCCCTTTGGGATAAAAATCATAAGTATTCTAAATACTCGTAGTAAAAAATCTGTTCAGTTACATCTTGTCTACTTAACCGAGAAATTTCTAACATAGGTTTTGAATGTTTCTTGCCACTGACTTTGTGCTGTACTGTTAAACTGAGTTTGTAAAGTATTGCAATTTGAATAATAAATGTAAGTAATTATACTTTCCTCCAAGCAATTTTTTATGCATTGAAATAATCAGCATTTAGTGATTAAAGATTTTTAAATTTAATTGTGAACATCTCAGAATAAATTAGTGTCTCTTTTGCATAATGAAATGGGAAGTGGAAACAGAATGTGCACCAAGCTGAAATACAGGGGAGAAAGGATTTTACGTATTTCTTATCCCTCCCTGCCTTGTATCTCAGCTAGAGTATCAGTCACTCAGTTTTTTTTTTTTTCCCCAGCTATGTTACCTTCCCTCAAATATACTCCTGCTACTTTTGCCTAATAGGTAAACCTGAAGGTATGGCTGATGATTAAGTCTATATAAGTTAAGGTAGAATAATACACCAAACAAGTATTAATTTAGAAGTCAAATAACAAAAATCAGTGTCATATTTGCAAATTTTCACTGGACTACTTTTGATGGTTTTACGGAACCATCATTCTCAGCTGTCAAAGCACAAATGAATGAGATAAGATATAGTGATTAGATAAGATAAGAATGGCTGGACAGGAGTTAAGCTACTGACACCATCTATTAATGAAACAAGAACTAAAACATGATTCCCTTAAAGGCTGAAGGCAGAGATGAATTGGAATTAGGGTCGTTAACCAGAACAGAAAGATTTTTTTGAATGTGAAACATCTCTAGAAAATCTAATTCACCGATGGAAGATGTTTTTTGAATAATTTTGCCTTGAGAAAAATTGAAAGTGAGATTTTCAGATCAACAATGCTGGGAAACAGAAAACTTCTGTGTTTCCTTTTTTCTAACAAAGTTCTGACAACTTATGAAATTCTCTTTCTTGTAAATGTTGTTTAGAATTTTGATACTAGCCTGAGAACATTCATAGCCGGTGAGTTTAAATAGCATCATACTTCATCAAATTCTTTTTTCTTAATCCAAAAAGCAAGAACACTGCCATTCCTTTTTCTTAAAAGAACAATATATATATATATATTTTTTTTTTTTTCTCTTCCCCCCCCCCTTTTTTTTCTTTCTTAACATAAAAGTTAAACATATATTAAGATACATACATGTAAGAAAACTAAAGAATTTAAATTAGCAACATAAATTTCCCTTCTGAATTCTAAAAATAGTAACTTCTCTCTTGCACTGTGTCATTTCCAGATTAATCCGTGGCATATGACTCTTGCATAATTCTGGTGATGTAAATGGAACTAAAACTCAAACAGCCAATAATAATTTTACAGAAGTATTAACTATCCAATCAAAATGCATTGTAAATCAAAACTAACTCAGTCTGAATTAGATTTCACCCTGAACGTAATGTACTTGCTCGCTACTCTTCGACCCAGTGTGACAGCTGTTTGCTGCTTTCTTGCTGCAAAGTTATGAAAAATGTTAACCTCTTGAAATAGGCACAAATAATGTGCCAAGTTCTTTGTGGGTGCAATATGTTTACTGAAAATAAAATAAAAGATTTAATCTGCCTTGACTGCCAAATTTCTTATTCAATGCGGATTGGCAACTCAGCATTCTACGACATCAAAATTCCTGCTCGTCATGACTTCTGAATTTGTTTCTATTATTTCATACATACAGTACATAATTATATACAGTTTTGCATACATTAAGTATCTCGCCTGAAACAAAATTTCATTGGCTTAAACTGATGTTGATCACGAAATGATATTCTAGACTTCGAAAAATTAACTTGCATCTTTAGTCGTGGAAAGGTGATTTTTGGTAAATAACATGAAAAATCTGTACAGTTTTTACTTCGCCTTTTAATGTCACAGAGGATAGTTGCTTTCCAGGAAGACATTGAGCTTAATGTAAGCATTAAAGCTAATAAATATTAATAACATTTCTTACTTTGACAAAGCTTGTAAGGGCATATTCACATGATGCTCTAGTCGTCACTATTGTTATATATTTATAAGGTATATCTCCCGCCTTCCTAGCATGCCTTCGTGGTTTAGTAGTCACCACACTCGGTGCGTATTCGAGAGGTCCGTGGTTTGAGTTCCGGCGAGCGATTGCTCATTTTTCACGTCTTCTGCTTCCAAAATAACCTAATGTCTCTACAATGGCACCCTAACTAAAAGGTGGATGATGATTCTCCACCTCTCCACCACCAGGATTTGGCGATTGCGTCTCCTAATCCCCAGTCGCCCTTTAAAAGGGGGAGTATATAAGGTATTTCTCCTGCCTTCGTAGTGTAATGGTCAGCACAACCGGCGCGTATTCGAGAGGTCCGTGGTTCGAATCCTGGTGAGGACATTGCTCATTTTTCACAGCTCTTGATTTTCAGAAAATAACCTAATAACTCTACAGTGATGCCTGACCTAAAAATGGTGGTGAATGATGATTCTCCACCACCAGGATTTGGTGAGGGATCCAATAATCCCCAGTCGCCCTTTAAAAGGGGCACTATATGAGGTATTTCTCCCACCTTCTTAGCATACCTTCCTGGTGTAGTGGTCAACACGCTCGGCGCGTATTCTAGTGGTCGAGTCCCAGCGAGGGCACTGTTCATTTTTCATTTCTCCTGCTTTCAAAAAATATCTAATGTCTCTACATATTGTTATATTCTTAAGGCATAAAAGTTGTTTTACCCCTTTCACATTTATGGAACAGGGTTTAAGCCGTAGCCGGTAAGGGAAGGTAAAGTTGAGAGCGCTGACTGAGCGAAATCGTCGACCGAATGCCAGTTCGTATTTCCTTTCCTGTGATTGCTCGATTCGTATACCAAGTTAGAATGAAGTTGGAAGGTTAGAATATTTAACCAAAACCCTTATACCATTTTCTGTGACGGTAAGGTCTGGTTGCCTAACAACGAATTCAGTTCAGGCCATTTGTCACCGCAAAACCTTTGTGTGAACACCTTGTTAGCTTCTGTTTGGAATACTATCAATTCCTGCGATTTTCCGAGAATGTAGAGTTTCAATGATAATATAAATTTCCTTCTTCTTCGGTTGCTCTACAGCCTACCACAGGCCAAGGCCGTCTCAACAAGCTTCCTCCAACGGATCCGATTAGTCGCTACGATCCGCCAACGATTGATTTTTAGAGGTCTTAGATCTGCCTCCGTATAGTCTAGTTATCTTGTGCGAAGTATTCCTCTTTTCCTAATACCCTCTACACCTGCAAATGCCACCTTTTTAACAGGGTTCAAGCTGTCACACCTAAAAATATGTCCAAGCCACCTCATACGATAAAATTTGATGACTCGAACAATACTAGGTTGTTTATATCTTCTATATATTTCATGGTTAAACAAAATTCTCCCTCTATTATTTTCTCTAACTGGACCATATATTTTCCGCAGTATTTTTCTTTCAATTAGAAGTCTTTCTTCATCTGTTTTTGTTAATGGCCAGCATTCACTACCATACAATATGATAGGTCTAATAAGAGTTTTATAAAGATTTAGTTTTGTCTTAAATTTTAACAACTTATACATTAAATGATTCTTTAAACCACGATAACATCTATTAGCTCTCAATAATCTGTTTTTAATTTCAAATTTAATATGATTATTGTTAGAAATGATAGTACCGAGAAGCCTCCTCGAAAGTATAAAACTGTATTTGCAGTGGCAGGGGATTATATGCTCTAGTAGTTACTGCTATAAATTTTGTTTCACCCTCATTAATGGCAAGTCTAATGTCTTTGGCTGCAGACTCTAAAGAAATAAATGTCTCCACAACCGCCTGTTTACGTCTGCCATTAATGTCGATGTCATCAGCGTACGCTAGTAATTGTAAAGATCTCTGAAATATGGTACCTCTAGTTATAATTCCGGCATCTCTAATAGCCTTTTCAAGGCCTATATTAAAAAACATGCATGTAAGGCCATCACCCTGCCTGAACCCCCTTTCAGTGTAGAATGCCTCGGATAGATCAGACATGATTTTAACTCTGCAGTTTATTTTTCTTAAAGTCATTCTAGATAGATCAATCAATTTTCTAGGAAGTCCAAATTCCAGCATAGCTCCAAACAGCTTTTCACGCTATATGCTATCATGAGTAGCTTGAAAATCTATGGAAAGTATCAATAGGATATTCAAGCGTTTTTTCCAAAATTTGTCTAACAGAATGAATGTGATGAATAATTGATTTTCCAGCTTGAAATCCACATTGGTAGCTACCAATAACTTAGATGCGTACGGTAATATCCTATTGTATAAAATATGGAAGAATATTTTAAATGCCACATTCAAAAGGATTGCAACTTTGAGTCTGTCTCCTTTTTTAAAAATGAGATAAATAACACGTTATTGGCATTCCCTGTTCCGCGAACTTAATCGCACTACAGGTCCTTCCCCCCGCAGAACCGGGACCGGGGTTCGACCCCTTTTCCGGAACCTTGGAGAGGTCGGCGCAACGCACCCAATTTGGGGCGTCACTGAGCCTTCTTTTCATTCAATGGGCGTCTGCTTCATAGTCCAAGCAATAAGTATCTTTCTATCTCACTAAACTGTTCCTCCATATATGCTTTCTTTTGCGTACGAAACAGTCTTTTTACAACCTTATGAATAACATTAATCAGTTCAAGTAGGTCAGTATTAGTAAGTTCTATCTTAGTACCATCTGGACCTTCAGCCCTTTGTTATTTAGATTCTCCATAACCTTCCTCACTTCACATAAGAATGGTGCATTAGGTTCCAGAGTTAGATCATTTTCAACAACATTCAGGTCGATAAATAGATCAGCTTCCTCCCTTAGAAGATCACTTTCACAGAGAAGATCTCTAAAGAATTCGTTTCATCTTTTTATCACTTCAACTCAATCACTTGTAAGCTTGCCATCGCCTTTTCTATAAGTAATAGTACCAGGACAGGCAAAGCGAGATAGAGCACTGAATTTCTGGAAAAATTTTCCCGAATCTTTTTGTGGTTTTTATTTTTCTATCTTTCTGGTAAAATTTTCCCGACTCTTTTTGTGGTTTTTATTTTTCTATCTCCCTAAACTGTTCCTCCATATATGCTTTCTTTTTCGTACGAAACAGTCTTTTTTCTTGTCTTCTCAACTCCTTATAATTTTCCTTTGCTCCTCTAGTATAATGTTTTTGGATAAAAGCTTTGTTTTTTCCCTCGGTAATTTTTGCACAATCACAATCATACCATCTATGTCGTTTATTCCTTTTCAGTTCTGGTATAACTTCATTTGCAGTATCCTTACGTATTTTTTCAATCTATTTCCAGGAGAAATCACCATTCTGTAAATCATCACATTTCAGTAGCCTTTCTTTTAATTTATTTTTGTAATCTTTCGTTGTTAAAGATTTGCGCAATGAGTCAACATCCAAAATTCCACCCCTTTGTTGCCTTTTCCAAAAAGTCTTACTTATCCTTCCTCTCAGCCTGGAAATCACCAAAACGTGATCAAGTCAACACTGGCTTTTATTATTTGTCCATCTGAAGAGTGCTATGTGACTTTATGTATATTTACATGCTCAAAGAAGGTACTTCCTATAATAAGTTCATTTGCATTTACAAAATCATTAAGTCTTAGGCTATTATCACTACTTTCCTCATGTAAACTGTGATTGCCCACAGAGTTCCCCACCAATCTCATGCCATTCTTTGCATTAAAGTCACCAATAATTAGTTTTATATCATTTGAGGAACATTTATCATAGGAGTATAAATTTCCTTAGTAGACTTATTTAGATTATGCTAATTTAACGGCACATTTTGGAAAATTTGCGTTTTTTGTCGATCAATACTTCTTGTGGGTTTGACTGTGAATGATTTTTAAACTTTTTCGAATCGATTTCCTACTACTTTTGAAATTTCTTTTGAACAATGAAAAATTTCTGTTGTTAATGAAATCCTCTTCCTATTATGTTTCCTGATGAAATTGTTTCAAAATGCTACGGGATTTTTTTTCTGATTTGTTTAACAGCATTTCCGTGTGATTTGGTAATTAGAGTGTAAGGTTTATTCTAATTTTATAACAGTTATTTTATGCATCTTTCCCTTCTAGCTTCAGCTTACAATTTCCTACCAGAATGTATTTTCAGAAACACGGTTAATGGAAATCAGTATGAGTAGTATTTAAGTCGATGCTTCACTGACTTCATTAGAGAGCCCGAGTTACTGACTAGAGCGCGTTTGCCTTTGGCTACCTCTCTCTAAGCTATAGCTACGCTCGGCTGTACTTTTGGCCCTTAATTGGCTTCGCCGACTTAATTGAGATTTAGGGGCCAACAATTTAGAATCCTGATAGCTTCGGCTATACCTTTCAGTTAGCTTTAGTTAAACTAGTTAAGTTTAATTTCATATTAATTTAAGTTTAAGCCCAAGTGGAGGTTTTGCTGTACGCTCCGAGTTAGGAGCTGATTGTGTTATATTTATTTTGAGAAACAAAAGGTAGTTAATCCTTCTTAAGTCTTACGTCTCTGATCACATATTTAAGCGATTATTCACTTATTAGTGTTAGGGTTTTTAGATTGAATTAAGGAGGTAAAACACCACAAGAGGTTTCGAATGAAGTTTGTCATCTATTTATTTTTATTTTCTTTGCACTATAGTTCACTGCTTTATTTTTTAAATTACCTTTTTTTGTGAGATCGTTGCCAGATTTTATTATTTTTTTTTAAACTTATTTATTTGTTTTCCCTGAATTTAGGACATTTACAGAG
Source organism: Stegodyphus mimosarum (assembly GCA_000611955.2). Classification (NCBI taxonomy): domain Eukaryota; kingdom Metazoa; phylum Arthropoda; class Arachnida; order Araneae; family Eresidae; genus Stegodyphus; species Stegodyphus mimosarum. The sequence goes on from KK122338.1 coordinate 306,495, forward strand.
AATAAAATCAGGTTTACCAAGTACGTATGGTGCATTGAGAATAGCTGCGTGTTTTTGATGAAAGAATATCTATCTTCTCGTCCTTAAAAGAAGAAACGATGGTAGCACTGGTTTTACGTTGTGATAAATCAGTAATAAAATGTTTCCACTTCGCTGAAGATGAATTTTACGATGTAATGCGCATAATAAAAACATGATAGGAAGGGGATCAGAATGCAATCCTGTTTTGTCTGTAAGATGTGAAATGATCCAAGGATCCAAGGATTAATTATTACGGAGTGCCTAGAGTAAAGAACCCTCTACCTCCACATCATAGTTAATAAAAGGGAGCAAAAATAGGAAAAATACATGAAAGACGTTAAGGAAAAATAAAAAGGAAGTCAACATGACTTGAGAAAAATTACAGAGATAAAAAGAAGAAGTCATAAAATTATTATAAGTTCGGAAAAATTAAGCAGCGCTTAGGGAGACTGGATCTCCGGACCTTTCGGTCTCGAGTCTAACCACTGAGCTAGGGAAAATACAGAATTTTTTGGTATTTTAAGTTTTTTGATAATTTTTTTTGGTGGGGGGAGGTATTTTATAATTTTATAACATGAATACAACACCAAAGATAAAGCAGCTAGGAAAGATTTTACGATTAATAGGTTCCTTGGTCACATGAATTATAATATAGTTATATGCTAGAAGTATAATGACTACTTACCGGTGAATAGCAATTTGGCAGATTAAATCTGCGGTAAATGATGTGATATTTAAAAGGTTAGGTTAGGTTAGGTTATTCAATTACGGCAAAGCACACGAGGACTATCTGCCTAAGGGGAGGGATGCCTTCGTGGAGGACTTTCTAAGGGAAACTGGCTCGTATACACGTTACACATGGGGAAAACCACGAAAACGCCCATGCAGCCAGCCCGTTCGCGGGATTCGAACCTCGGACCGAACTGCCAGTGTTCAGCGGCTTTACCGCTCGGCCGCTGGTGGGCGATATTTAAAAGAAACAGATTGATAATCAAGTGTGAGGCATATCTGTAGCAGTTGCTGTTAAATGTTGGGAAGAAATAATAATGTCCCAGAAAGTCCAGAGCATTTCCATTAAAAAGGAAATGAGCATGGTATTTTGGGTCAAAAGCAAATATAGGCTTAATGTAGTAAATGTAATTAAACACAGTATTTCCATCATTATTTACATATTTATAATTTCATTTAGAATTGAATAACCAAGTTGAAAGATGTCGCCCTAAAAAGCAACGTAATTAGTGTTCGGTTCTTTATAAAGTGCCACCTATATAGTAGAATTCTATTGTTGGAATTTTAAATTCGAATGGGTATGCTTCTAAACTGTGTAAGGGATGTAATTGCGAATTCTTTAGACTTTTCTTTAAAAAAATGGCTGTTTCTTCATCTCAGTTAAGTATCTCTCTTTTCTGCTAGTGATGAAATTAGCTTATTCGAACTTAATTATTATTAGAACTTATTCTACATTTTCTTCAAAGGTTCACGGGAATCTCGTTGATAAGAAAAGTACCAATACCATTAATAAAAATCAGCCGTGAGTGCTCAGCTAATTTGTGAAATAACACCATTTCTGTTAAAATGCGTAATTTTAGCATAATTAGAAAGCATGTCTTTTATTTTTTTTATTAGGAAACCAATCGCCACATCACTGAAAAGTTTAAATACTTGGGCCAACAGCTTCTGTTTTACTTGACGTTGTCCCTGTACTGAAATCTTCCACAAGTTTTTTTAGCTTTAACAGATAAGTTTCCTGCTTTTGTGTTTACGCTAAATCAGATAAGGAGCATTGCAATATCAGTCATAACTCAGTTTGTTTTAGAACTGTGCTTTTAAGAAGACACCACTAACAAGTTAAAATTTGCCTCAGATCAAGCAGATAATATTCTAGACCATTGCGTTGTGAATTAGATTAAACCAAACAACCAACCCTACTAACATTAAGGCTGGTGTAGAGTCATGTACAACGAATAAAATTATAAAGAAAACAAACATTTTTAAATTTCAAGATAACCTTAGGATTTTATTTTCAAATTACGCAGGTTAAGTATAAGACATAACAAATATAGTATAACTAAGTCTCCCGGGAGAGTTAATACTGAACGCTTAAAACATTAACAACAGAACTGAATTGCCAATCATTATGACCTACTAAAGCATTCTTAAAAAATAATGTTTCTAAAATTCTATTGAGTATAACAAGAACCGGATTATTATGAAAATATAAATTATTATTGCACTAATTTCGAATTGCCTTTAACAGTTAAACATCGGAGCGGAAGGAGGTAGAAAGCATCAATTCAGAAAATCACATAGATTTATTGTTTTATTTTCCCTTCACAAATTTCCCCTCAATCAACTTGGAGTCTTAAATTTCACTTACTATATTGCACATATTTAAAAATTTAACAAAAAATAAAAAATACTGTTATTTCAAACCAACAATCTTAAGAAAACCCTTAACTAGTAAGTTAAACTTCAAATCCTCCGCTATTGCATTTAGCTAACCTTTCTTAGTTATAACAGAGATGATCCCTTCTAAGCACAAGATTTTAACACTTACTTAGGAATAAATTTACTTAATTATCATTGACTTTCAAAATAGTGTAGTGTAATATAAAACAAAACAAAATTATTATTTTCCATAAATGCAAGTCACTCCTCCAGCAAAAACAAGCCAGGAGTAAACACAGCAAAACATAGCAAAAACAAGCCAGGCTGGTTCCTCTGATGTTCATGAACCCAAAGCCGCCTTTTCCGATGAAGAATCCACACGGGAAGAAATTAAAAACCCAAAGACTCCGAGAGATCTGCTGGAAGGTTGAGCGAAGCTGGAGGCATCAACTCGACTATACAGCGTCTTACAGGACCCGATAATCAGGCAACTGGCAAGACGAGAGACCGTACATAAAAAGTAGGAACTGTACATCATCCAGGGAAGCAAGGTGAAGAAAGCATCGTAAAATTCCAGTCCAAAATCGTTGAGGGGAAAAACATGAGAAGGGAAAGACTTGCAAGACCTAATGAGCTATTTCTGTTATTTACGTAGATTTTTTTTTTCTTAGTGGCATTTTAATATATCCACTATATTCTTCGGTTCGCACTCCGCATCTGGGCAAAATTGCCCATGAATAAATTTTAACACAGCATGTTCCTACTGTGGCCGGAGGGAGCAACTATCGCCCGTCTTCGAATGTTACGATGAAGAAGTAGCACAGCAAAAACCGGAGAGAAGAGAGCAAAACACTACTGCATCGTGTTTTTGTCAAGAAAGTTTACCACAACTCGCCAACACGCAACGGAATTTGGGAAAAGAATCTGTTCAACCACCCATAGCCTTACGCGCTGTAAAAGTTTATCACTTTTCAAATCGTTAGTTCAACCACTTTTCACCGCCTCGTCAAAACGTCCGTCAAATAACACTTGCGAGGACGGCCAAATGGCAAACCTAACTCATCTCGCCGGAAATGCCTCTTATCAGTGAAAAAGGCAGCTTAAAATCTTATTCAAACTGTGTTCTTCCCCCCTTCTTTCGAAAGACCAAGAAAGTAAAAAAATTTGTTAAATAAATTGCTATAACTCAAAATCCGATTTAGCTATTGACTTGAAAGTATTTTTAAATTGAACAGCAAATTTTTCTGGTTTTGGCAAATCGAAAAATTTTCGATTTTTGGCGATATCCCGGCTAAAAATCAAAGAAAATTTGGCAATAAAAATTCGTAACCAAACCTGTCGCCAGCTTGGCGATTTCTCGTCAATGTAGTGAGATAGCCATTTACTTCAGTTTTAGATATAGTTCGACCGACTTAGCCGTGACCATGAGCGCAAACACGCATGCGCCATTTGGATCGATTTACTCTCAAAATAGGGTGGATTTATGCCGTAGGGATTTTTCCCTATTTATTTCCACAGCGCTCAAAGTGCACAGACATCAGACGACAAAATTACTTTTAAGTAATTTAAGCTGATATGCTGGAAACCTATTGACCAGTTCCCTTTTTTTCACTACAAAAGGAATATTTACGCTAAAGTAGTTCCAGGATTTGTATTGACCTTATCTTTAAAAATAAGCGATGAAATACGGATTGTTCATGTAAAATTCATAAATTATAAAACAAAATTCAACATTCTTGGTTTCCAGGCTGCAAACCAATGCGAATCTCAGAATTTATTTCTTTACATATTATAGAAAAAGAGAAAATACAAAGGCGAGAAACACAGTTGAAGGCAGTATCACCCGAAGATATTGGGACATTCCCTCTCTCAGTGATATAAATTCTCTCTTTCCGGAGATCGGAGATCATCATTCGTTAAGTGGTGTTTGACCCAAACGCCTATACTGCTACATGTTTATTATTCCCCTAAGGACCTGTAAAAGTTCGTTAAATTCCATAAAAATGGGAAAATCCTGTGCACTTATAATAAAAGTGCAAAGTCTTCAGTAGAAGAAGTTGATCAGGTGAAGCGCCATCTATCGGCCACGGATGAAGTCTTCGTTGGATAAGCAATAATAGCAATTAGATATCGTCAGGCATATCTTTTCGTAATGACCTGCTTTGGGTGGACGTGGTGCTGTACTGATTAACCGTTACGGTAAAGGGACAGTGCCCACGTCCTCCGTCACTACAATTGCCAGCGAAGAGAGAACTTTTCACGTGACGTATCACCTCGCGGCACTTAGCTAACGCCCCTTTTGGACGATTCTATGTGTTTTGGCAGAATGCCACACAAGGTTGCGATTTAGACGGTCAAACTATAGACTTACCTCTAATTGTATTTTTCCGGCAGACCATCGTATCTTTCAAGTATTTCATTTTGCATTATACAAAGGATACTCCACTTTCATATATAATTTCCCTAAAATTATTAACTAATGTACAAAATTCGTAACGATAATTTATCCATAGCCTACTTATAAGTGTTTCAATTAGTAATAAAAATCTTTAACAGATACAGGTGTGAAACAAGATGGGCGTCTATGCATCCAAGAAGGCATATTGGGCATGGTCGAGCCTTGCTAACTGCTAACGATTTTCCCAGATGGAATTCTGAGGAAAAAAAACCTGGGAGGCGAATCCTTAACAATGTAATCAAAATATTTTCCAAAAATCGCCTGAGCTGTTTCAGAAAGAAGAGTGAGAAAAGGAGATCCATTATTAACTCTTAAGCAGTGATGTAAATTATAGTCACATGGAACACTTATAGTGCCAGTTTTTAAAATGTTTTAAAAGGGAGTAATTTTATGAAAATGAAAACTGCCTAATGTGGACTTTCATATACTTTTTATACGCCGAAGAAAACACAAGCTGAATAAATGATTTTAGGATGCATAGATTCATAATAAATAGCAACTCAAACAGAAGCCAAAAAATCCAATATATCAATTAATCTGTTCCTTAAAAGACAATTTTTACATGGATTTGTTTATGAGTTATAACATGTCCTACATATGGCTCCAAGCATTTTTTTCCGCGTAAAATCCTGACATTTTGCATATAAAATAATTATGCAAGAGTCCTTCACTTTACATGGCCTAACAAGGTTACGCGTTTTCTAATTATACCATTTGTTTACTACAATCTGGTTTTTCTTACACGGAGGTTGGCGAGGAGAGGTGATTTGGACATTATTTGTTTAGAAGTTACAATTATAAATGAACAACACATATTTTCCAAGTTCTGTGTTTGAGCTCAAAGGGCTGTTCATATGGCTGCGGCAAATAGTCACAGACAGGGCAAAGGAAGATTTACTAGCACAAAGACAGCCGAAAATATTTCCATAGAAGTAGAGAAGGGAGAAATTTAGCCCTTTTATAATTACTTATGAAGAAAGTCTTCCCTGAAATAAAATGAATTTAGTGAAATTGTAGAAAATAATTCTCACTGTTGAAAAATTAAAAACACAAATTATTGATCAAAATTCGAAAGAAGCATTCGAATTCACTAGATGATTGATAATCCATCTGAACCGATGTAAGGAAAAAAAGGAAACGAGGACAGAGTTTTTGGTAATTTTTTGTCAAAAGATAAAGAAAAAAAAAAAAAACATGGGTTACATTTTGCTTATATAATTAAAATTTTTAATTTTCCTCTTGTTTCCTTTTAATTCTCTTTATTTTTATATAATTAATTAAAAATATAAAAGAATATTTATGTGATGTTTTGTGCGTTTATAAATTTTAACATGATTTCATTTGACGGGGCTTTTCGCAAGGATTAATTCATTGTGTTAAGATAGAGATTCATGTCACATTGTTTCGCAATCATTGAGGAAATGTTCATAGTTTGTTATGGAATTTATTGCCTGTATCACACCAAAATTCTGAAATAATTTGTTTGTGACTCATCGGATGTAGGCTACCTGTTATTGTGCGCTCCGGAATGGGGTAAGAAGGTGCTATTATAATGATCAATAAGTCAATTAAATGATGCTTGTTGTTAGTGTATTATTGTTAGGGATTTTATATTTATTTAGCTGTTTTTAGTAGAATTGTAATTAAAATTGTTTTAGTTCCCCGTGCAATGCAGTACGAGACTTATTTGAAGAGAAAGCTACGCCGGAAAATAAAAATACAAGAGCGCGTACATTTAATATTTAATAAATAGATATCTCGTAACTGTACTGTTTTGCTATCCAGAAAAATCGAGAAAATAGATCTTACGAGAATATTCTCGTGCTTGATTAAAAAGCTTATAAAAGTCGGATTAAAACATCTCAGCTCAGTTATAGTTTTAAGCGAAGTGTTGTTTACTTAGTGCTGTTATTGATTCTAGTGAATTCTTTGTAAGATCGGATTCACTTTCTCTGTATTTTGAATTGAGTTGTATTCAACGTTTCAGTAGTTTTAAATATAACTGCTGTGAGATATTGTGATATTGTACGAGTATCTCTGAGGAAATGTTTTAGCATTTTGTTTTATTTTTTGTGAAAAGAATAAACTTTATTAACTTCTTAACGACTTGTGCATTTAATCCATTACGAACTGGTACGCACGCAACATTATATCAAAAATTACCATGAGTTGTGTACTAAGTGCACCACCCGGCTAATATTTATTAATTATAGCAACAATATTATTGTTAATATGGTGGAACGAAATTCTAATGAAATATTGCAGCTTATAATCCAGAAATATACCGATAAAAATTTTGCATTTCGAACAAAATAAAAGGAAGTATAGCAGCTGTAAGAGAAATTTTAAAATAGAAAGCGAAAGGCAAGAGTGATAAAAAATTTACATGTGATGCTTTTACTGACAGCACGTGCTTTTAATGTGACCTTGATGCTCAAGTAACAATCTGATTTCTGGTTTGCAAACTTTTTTTTTAAATAACATGATGAAATTCTTTGCTACTTTTATCTTGATTTCCACATTTTATTCCATTTATGTTTCTGCTATGCAAACAGAAGATTAAATTTTAAAATTCTCATTCAAATCTCTTCATTCAGAATCGTAAGATAAAGTTGACACATTTTTTTCCCTGACCTTGGAAGGAGATATTACTAATCTCATCACAGCATTATTTTTTGCATACGTAATAGTTATGTATTGCTATTGTTCTGCCAGTTTAATCTTGCTTTACTGCATGAACATATATAGATTTTTCTTCGATGGGAACTGGAAAACTTACAAGCAGTAGTCCATTTTTTGAGCAGAATAATGTAAATATACATTTAATATAGATATGTTTAAATATTATGGAAGCAAAATTCTTTTTGAATGTTTACAAGTCTTTTGTGGAATAATTATAATTGAAATAACTCCAAAAAAGATATTAAACTGGAAATTTAATTTTCGAGCTAATTGTAACAGATAAATTGATATGTTTTTAAACAGTTAATTTACTAAATGATTGACACGGGGGGAAACTGGAAATTTTTTTAACGGTAGCGTATTGAACAGACGCTTAGTCTTCAGAACATAAAGTAAATTGCTTTCAAGCTGCAGTACAATCTCCCTAAGAAGACCACGTTCTAGATAAATCTGGTCTTCTGCAAAGCTGGTCGTTTTAGAGAAATGACATTGAAAACCGATGGGTATTTTTGTTCTTAAAAATACGTAATATTTGTGTATAAATGTTGTTCTGAACGTTTATCGTAACTACTTACATCGGCACAGTGTTTACCACAGTTTCCTTCTGTAAAGCACAAGTGTCCCATCACTTTTGTGAGACACTGTAGAGAGGTAAAGACTGACGCACATACTTGAAATGTCATGGAGTTTCATTAAAAGGGGGAAAACCCATGTCATTTCAAGTATGTACGTCAATTTTTACCTCTCTACCCACATTATTCCGTGAATTATTGAATTTTCAAATACTAACGGATTTTAGAGTCACCTTACATATGTCAGTTCCAGAGACGATCGTCTGCGGTAATGATCTCAAGGAAGGTTTTTAATGCACTGGTTTAGTATTTATTTAATTTACTGATTTAATAAAGTGAATAATTTTTCCCCGGGAACAAAAGTAATCCGTAGTACATTAACAAATGTATCAAGAATTTGATCATCATATGCATGATTGTTTTAAAAAATGAATATTAAATTAATTACAAGTTAAAACAATAAATATTAAAAAATGTTAATTAAAAAGCATGAAGATTAGATTCAGATTCATATGTTTATTCCTTAAATCAATTATCCAGATATCATTTGAATGAGCTTTAAATGTCGTACAGATACTTCTTCCTTAAATATAAATTCCTTAAATTATTATTCCTTCTTCTTTATTTTATCCAATTAAAACTAGAGAAATTTGTTTTGCAATGGGCAACAGTTAATATTTTTAAAAATAATATAAATATTGTGACTTGTATATCGATTAGTAGTTTCTGTGGTATCATTTTTAAGAATACACTTTTGTTTTTATATTGAGTATTCTTCCTCAGACGATACGTATCAAAATTATTCTCAAAAACTTGAAAATTGTTTCTAATGATTAAAAATCATTATTTTGATAAGGAATGTGAAAATCATTCTAGTGTTCTGAAGGAACACATTGCAGAGACAATTTTTACGGGAAGAGGTTCTTTAGCTCAATTTTCTACCCGACCTCTAAATTTCGGACGAGTGACAACCTCATCGAATTTCCTACTACGTTCTTGTTTCGTTCAATGAAGTTAATTACGGCCACATTTATTATTAAAATAAATTCTGATTTCTGGCACCAGATAATATTTATGAAAATTATATAGATTTATTCAGACATGTCGTAAGACAAAAAGAATAAAAAGAAAAATATTTTCCTTATAACAAAAGCCAACTCAAGTTATATAGAAGCTTGGCTTTCGTTTTTAGGCATTATTTTACCCTGAAATTAAGAAAATGGAGAAAATAAGTATATTTTATTCTGAAAGAAATGCTGGAAATTCGAACTTTAATGTGTTTTGATAAATTACTAGATGTTACCGCAAGTTTGCAAGCACGTTTTTCTTGTCAAATTCTTTGTTTTCTTCCCACATGCGTATATATATATATTATATATATATGACTTTAAATGTGCTATGACTTTCCATAAACATTCAAAGTAATTAAATGGTTAAATTGCGTTTTTGTTTAGTCAAATTTTATGCCTATAGGTCAAAGCAAATGATTATTGTAACTGGTTAATACAAAGTTTCTTCATTTTTCAGCTTTTGCGACACAATTTTCAATAATAGTTCCAATCGTGTCCCCGCTCTCATACACTAATAATGTATTTTGAGTGTTTTGACGCTAAAGCTACATTACGACCTTAATTTCAAACCTTATAAATGACCAAGAATAAGTAAATTTATCAATATTTGGCAACACCGATCCGCTGCAGTGACAAAATCAGAATCGATGTTTCTCTGTTGCCCTTTGTCTCATAGCGGAAATTTTCCAAGCTTTGCAAGAACTTTCCGATCTGTCTCGAACATTCTGCGCGATCACGACGCCCCCGCTCCAAACGTGTATAAGTGCTGCATCTCATTGAATTCCAACCAGTATCAGTCGAGTTGATCCATCTACCGCTATCGAATCTATCATGAATGTATATGCTATAATTTGGGTGTTAACCACTTCATTGTCACATGGAACTCAAATATTCGCTTCTTTTCATAAACATTTTGCATCTGAAACTGCCTTAGAAATATTTCTCCCACTCTTTCACCAGCTGTCAAGACCTTATTTAGAAAACTGCTTACTCGTCTCTCTACCCAGGTGGAAAATTTCTTTTGTGTTCCCTAGTCTCTTATCTGGAATGAACAAAGACGATCTTCTAAAAGCTCGCATTTAAATGAGTAGTAGTTCTATAGAAATACCAGCTGAAAGGTGAGCGGACACGGCCAACTATAGAAAAGGCCTCGGAAACTCTGGCGTAAAGTCACAACCTCAGTCTGAACTTGGAACTTCCAACCCGATAGTCGAACTTCATCATGTTGTTTTTGTTGTGTTGTTATTGCTTATGCTCACTTGTCTGACGGGGCTAAGCCCAAGCCCATGAAATTCCTCGTGGCAAGGAGTGCTAGATTACGCCTGTCGTTGACAACAGCCTTGAGCACTTAACAAGTGACAGTGCGATTTGGCTCAGTCTCCCTCCCCCCAATTTTGATGGAGAGCACCTGGGGGACAGGTCCGAGTGTCTTCCACCCCTTTCTCCTTCCCCAATCCACACGAGAGGACTTTCGGCTCGCCGCATATTTAGAGCGCCGCCATGCCGCATAGACACTATATATTTACAAACATCCATGCCTTCTCCGGCATTCGCCCTTCGGCAAGGCAGTCAGCGACGCTAACTGCTATACCGGTTGGGTGGCGAACTTCATCATTGCATAATTTAATAAAATATGCTTTCTTACATGATTTCAGCTGCTTTATATGTTTAATATGCGATCATTTTATTTCTGTGATCTTATAATTAATGCCTCATATAGAAAACGGAAAAAAAAATGTCAGTTTAAATCTCAAAAAATAATTGGTAAAATAGTGTCAATACATGTTTATTGACTTTCGTGGACGTTTCGTTTACATCCACAAAAAGATAATGATACTTAAGGAAGTTGATGAAAGAGTGCATGGATTTCTGCTAAATATAAAAAAGAACTCAGAGTGTCTATTTCTACTTTCCAAACTTTCCTTCGGAAAACCGCTTTGCAAGACAAGCCCAAGGGAGTACTAATAATTATTAGTCCAAAGGGAAACTCTCATTTTGTGTAGAAACTCTAATTTTGATCATAAAAACTTTTTATTTTTAGTCCAAAGGAGCAATTTGCTCAGAAGAACTATTAATTTCGTTTTGTCATTTTGCAATGATTCACTAAAAGCGTTGTTACACTTTTCAAATTGTTGCAACCAGATATTATCGCCTTGCATTATATTTAAAGAAATTAACTAATGAAGAAACTGCATAAATGTATATATATATATATAATATATGTTTCTCACGTTGTGATAAAACAGCGGTACCTAGAGCCACCAAATTTTGAATATTGAAAGTTTCCACCCGAATATGAGTATCTGGAAGATAAATTTGAAATTTGGAATTTTTTTTTATTATCGATTTGATATTTTGTAAAACTTTAGCGAATTTTTTATTAACAAACTGAAGGATTTCAAAGCGAACAATTTCAACGTTGTGCAGAAAAAACATTTTTATCTCCAGCGGCGCGACTGTATATCGGAAATTCTAAAAATATGCTCATTTTAAAATTATTTTGCTATATTGCTCTTGAATTGAATTTTATGGTTTAATTGCGAAGAACACAATATTTAATAAATAACGGTAACACACAAAATGCTTTAAAAAAAAAACGCCCCTTTGGACGTAATTTAAAATCTGAAACCTTTCGGGTTTTATTTTTAGTTATTTTATCTATTTTTTCTCTTCTTTCTGATTCACTGGGTGCTGGCACTTCTTATCTTAGAAGTTTAGCCCTGATACTATACGCTGTTTCAAGAGATAGAAGAATAGTCAAAGTTATGATTTTCTTTCAAAGCCTTGAAATATCTAAATCACGCTTGTGCTGATGATCGGAATTTCCAGAATAAAAACAATTCTAGGCACCTTTAGATTGCTATAATTCAAGATCCTATTCATAATTCATACTCTCGATGCACAAATTTTGTGAATTATAAACTGCTTATTTCCTCATTATACAAAAAACTAATTTTGAGCAAATCTCTCACGAGGCAGTTTATACATCAAGCTGAAAAACGTCATCTGTGATTGGAAACGACACATGGAATAAATGTTGAATTTTCCCTATCGCTAAGGATTAATCTTTATATATTTCTTCCTTTATATAATTAATTTTTGAATTCATACTAATTTTTGAGATATACTGGATACTATTTTTATGCTACTACCTTAGCAGTAATTTTCATGAATAAAATTTGTTTCAAATAGGAAAAAAAGAAATAGAAACATGAGTTACAAGAGAACACTAACGGAAAATGGATTCGAACTCAAAAGTTCTGGATAGCAGTTGACTCGTTAGACACCAAACTAAGCTTTTGCGAGCTTAAGACGAAAGAAGGAAATGATTGTTGTATCAAGAAACTGCACGCTCGGTTCATGTAAATGCAGTCTCTGCTATTGCAACTATTTGGAAATATAGGAAGAACATAACTTTGCAGGAAGAGTTATAAAAACTATTGCCGAATGTTAAGAAGAAAAATTCTTTCGAAGATGTGAAGAAATAGTGGTCGTTCATCATTCTAAAAGGATGAATATAATTTGAAACTTTCTTAAACGATGCACCTAGCCAGAGTTTTAGAAGACGAAACTAGCTAATAGAACATAATATTATCACGATAGATAATGAATGTTAAGTTTATAAAGTAGGTAAATTATTTGGTTTGCCATTATTTGCTGTGATCTAAGAAAGTTTACACTTTGTGCAATATGTATTAAATAACGTTCAGAAAATACACATAAGCTTCTTATTGGAAACGCCAAATTAACGGCCATCATATATTATTAAAGTGAAGAATTACAGGATCGAAGGATTAGAATCCTTTTAAAACCTGAAGTCAATATATAAGGTATTCCTGCAGCCTTCTTGGCATTCTTCGTGGTGTAGTGGTTAGCACGTTCGGCGCGTATTCAAGAGGTCAGTGGTTCGAGTCTCGGCTAAGGCACTGCTCATTTTTCATGTCGCCTGCTTCGATAACCTAATGTCTTTACAAATACACTTTCGATTTTAAACAGAACAAAAAGTTCTGACTTCATTTAACCATGTCTACTATTGATGATTGTCGAATATCACATAAATAATTTTTGAAACTGATATATTACACAAGTTAATTCTTTCTTGGAAGTTAATGACGATATTATTGATGAAAATTAAAAAAAAAGGGTACTGCACAGCTAGCCTTTTCTGGAATTAAAACGTTAAGCATTCTTGAGGACACGTTGACAAAGACGCCGTCGAAAAACAGAATTCTTTGTGACTCTATTAAGTCAATGTCTTTTCCTGAAAGCCTCCCAAAGCTATTTTTGATTTTAGTTTTATGAAAGATTAAAGCGTAACAGAGAAAGCTTAATCGATTTTGCAATCGAACAGCGCCCTTTAATGCGAACTGTAGTTTTGCTAATAGTTAAAGCAGTTCAGAAAGTTTGCAAGACACAAATTCAGCTATTGATTGAATATAATAGTGTCATCCTGTGGTCTGCTGCACGAGGCAGCTTCCGTAAATCAAGTGGAGCTGGCTTTCGCCTATGGCATGAATTGAGTTTTCACTAATTGCCGCATGAAGAGGACAACACACAACGCCACCTAAGAGTCTTAAACATTCTTAACTTAAACATGTATAAATGTACAAACACAAAGCTGTAAAAACATAATAAGTCATGACTAGTTCTGATCCTTGAGTACTAGCCTAGCTGGTATAAATTCAGTTAAACTTAAAATGATTGGTAATAAGAATGAAGAATTTGAGAATTGCGGATTGGAGGATGAGAGAAGAATTTGAGGATGTTTTTAGCAAGATATTATACTCTTATAAAGGACCTTTAATGTCTCTTTCGATTGATCCTGCTGTGTGTATATCTAATTGGTTCCAAAGCAAGAAATATTCCTTTTATAAATAAATTTCTATCTGGAAATATTAAACTCATCGAAAACAACTCCTTAATCAATACTGGTTATTCCCATATTTAAACTTCTGGGCGATATTCTTTTATGTGGTGACTATTTAGAGGTGACTTATATGAAATCACTTCAACAAAAATCATTCCTATCGTGTTCCCAGTATAAATCAATTATTATCTACTTTAAAATGGGGAGTTTTCTTTTTAAACATTGACCTGGGTCAAGCTTAACTTTTGCTTTTAATAGATGTTAAAGTCACTTGAATAATTTTTATATGCAGAGGTGCTATAAATGTTTGTAGTATGAGTTAAAGTTATTCTCAGATTACGTAAAAATTTTACTACTAGCATATTCGAACTAAAAGATACTCTTACGTAGTTTGATGATATTCTTATGAAGACTTAGCTTTGGAAAACTTCTTATGAATAATAAGACTGCGTCGAATTCTACCGTGCCTTAGTAAGACAGCTGAGCATGTGCAAAAAGAAAAATGTTCTTTCTGCGTAAAAGCTACAAAATTTCTGAAATATCAAACGATGCGTATAGCATTCATGTATTTAAACACCGATTCAATGCTACACACTTTGCTTTAGTGGCTAAGGAAATGTTACGTATTTAACAGCAGGTGCAGTATAACTTCGGATCATGAACAACAAATTATCTGAACGAAAATGTCTTCACTTAATGAGCGATGTCTCGGGTTATGAACAGTCAAGACGGCAGCAAAGGATTTTCAAAAATATTCCGAAGTAAATTGCGCTACAAAATCAGCTGCCGCCCGTCTAAGTAGTGGTTAGTGACACAGACTGCCGTATAGGTGGGCGCTGACTGTAATCCCGCATGGATGTTTGCAAAGAGTAACCTCTTTATTTGCCACCAAATATTATCGCCCTTTGTTATAATAAAGAGAATAAATAGTGAAGAATCTGCATAGATTTATACATGTTTCTCCAATTGTAAAAGTACAAAAGCCATCAAATTTTGAATAATGCAGCCCTCCACCTGAACATGGGCACCTGAAAGCGCGAATTTTGAATTTAAAATTTGTTATGTTATTTATTTAATATTTTGTTAAACTTTAAACGAATTTTTCTTTTACAAACTTAACGATTTCAAAACACGCAGTGGCAATGCTTACGGGGAAAAAAATGATCTCCAACATTTTGCTGACGATCGAATTTTATGTGGAACGTGATTTTTAATAAATAAAGTAAACTCACAAAACGTTAGTAATAAAAACAGAAGAAAAAGTTTTGTAAATCCATTTTAATAAGAAAACTGATCATATAATAACTGAACTGATATGATGAGCTGAGAAAAGACTGCAAAAAACAGAAAATGTATGCCAACACTTAACGCTCCGTCTGGAATTCTAAACGTCTACTGCTCTGCTTACTTAAAAATTTATGTTATTTTGTTGTTGAATTGTATGTAGAATAAGTGCGAAGAAAATTATGCTTAATAAAAAGTAAAAAACACAAAAAATTGTTAGTAGGAGTGGGTGGGACAGCAGACTGGTAGACTGCCAGCTCAGTGAGAGTATAAAACACATTAACAAATCCCTTTTAAACGAGCGTTAAATTCTGAAACCTTTCAGATTTTCTTTTTGTTATTTTACTTACTGTAGTGGGTTTCCAGGCTTAGGCTTGGGAATTAATAACGAATATTAATTGATAGAGTTACTAGAGATACATGCAAATGAGCTGAACAAGAAAGGACTGCAATAAGTTGAGATGCAGTAAACAAAAGGCGATTGTGAAGGAAGTTTCTTTAGCGGAAGTTTAAAAAAGAAAGTCATCGATCGATTTCAGCTCATCGATTTGAGAAAATTTTAGAAAAGGGAAAAGATGCAAAGCTTTCACTTAGCTGTATCACCCTGATAAAGCTGCAACATATGCATTTTCAATGATAATTCTATGTATCGCTTTAGAAATAAACGTAGAGAGCAACAAACCACATGGGTCAAATGTTTAGTGAAATTGTGAATATACCACAGGAGGACAGTTACCTGATGTTTCCATACAAAGCCTCGTCATCTAAACGATAGCCTCTCATCTCTTCCTCATCTGTTTTTACTTATGCTGTTCACTTCTTACAGATATAGTAAAACAAAATTTATGTAACCGTCTATTTGATCTGTTTTAATAGTAAGTTTAGCTTTTATCCCTAGATTTAAGGATTTCCGTTGATTTTGTGTTATGAACTTGTATACAGAGAACTGTTGATAAGTTTCAAAAAGTAGTCATTTGCGCCCAAGAAAGAATTAATCTATTTAACATTAATTTTTATGGAGAAATAGTGTCGACTAACGATTTTTTCAGATGACAAATGGTTTTGGATAACGAATTATATTCGTGAACCGAGATTACACTGCATTAAAAAATTCCACCATTTCTTATAAAATTAAAAATATCCACCGTTTCTTTTACCGTCGCATATTCAAAATTGTGACTAAGTATAAACCTCTTTTGGAACTTCATTCTATATTAGAGCTAGATCCAGATGTTAATTTTTCGCTTATATTAATCTAGATAATATTCTACAATGTTTATATTTTATGGTATGGTTTTTACCTTGTCATGGTAAAAAAAAATTAAAATGCTTATGTGTTAAGTAGATTACTGAGATTTCATCTAGCTTTGAAACTTTTTCCTCTTGTTGGAGCTCTCTTTCTAGAAAATCCTGAAGACCTTCCAGTATATGCTGATGAAATAAGTGAGTAAACTTCGCTGAATTTTATATTATCTTGTATGCTGAACCAGGTATTAAATGGATCACATGAAAATAATATTTTATCAAAACTTCATGCATATTATACAAAACATTATGTGTTATCTGTACATAAATGTTATCAATTGTGGGAAAGAAAGTCGTTATTCCTTCTTCTTTTAAGCCTTGTGTTTTGAATTAATTGTATTTAGTCAGTCAGACATCGGAGGTATGAAAGTACTCGCACTGTCTTCCATATGGTAGCTAAACAGGGAGTCTGACAAGCAGTCAAAGATTGTAATATTTGTATAAATGTTCGTATAAAAGTTGTCCAAGGTTGTATATAAGGAAAAATCACAAAAATCACGGTTACTGAAAAAGTTACATGTAGAGTTTTATGAAAATTACAAACAATATACAACACATAGTAAGGTATCAAATAACATAAAAAGAACTTATCAGACTATTATGTTAGTATAGAAATTAGCACATGTATAAAATAAAGAAATCAAAGGTGTCAGTTTGCTATAGGAAAAGTAACTTCAATATGGAATATGACCGCCTCTAAAAGCAAACCAGCACATAGAGCGATGTGTGATGCTTTCAATTATGCGGTCCATAGAAAGCGAGAGAAATTGCTCTTGCAAAGCAGTTGCAAGGGCGGCAAGAGTCTGAGGGGGTGAACTGAGAGCAGCTGGAATCTCACTAAAGCATCCCAAACTTATTCGATAGGATTCAAGTCAGAGGATCGAGCTGGCCACTTCATGCGCATAATTGTTTCCTGTTGAAGATAATAATCTACGATACGAGCCCTGTGAGGTCTTGCGTTGTCGTCCTGTAATAGGAAAGCATCACCTATTGCCCCAGCATATGGGGGCACATAAGCATCAAGGATATCATCTCTACAAACCTGAGCATTCACGGTTCCCCTTGGAAAGACATGGAGGTCTGTGCGTCCATCCAAAGAGATGCCATCCCAAACACAGACATTGCCTCTTACGCATGCATCTCTTTCACGGGTGTTTGACGGATGATAACGGGTTCCAGATTCTCTCCATATCAAATAACATCTACTATCGCTTTCTAGACTAAACCTGGACTCATCCGTAAAAAGAACAGCCCTCCATTGGTCAGGCGTCTAGTGGAGATGTTGTCGTGCCCACTGCAAAAGGTCCCTCCTATGGCGTGATGTGAGCGGCAAGCAAATGGCTGGTCGCCTCGCATAAAGACTACCTTCGTGAAAGCCTTCTACACACAGTTGACGTTGACACCAACTTTCCGGTGACTGCAGCAAGGGAGGGTCTAAAAAGAATCGGAGTAGCGGTTCTATTCCTGCATACACATAATGCCAAATATCGATCATCAGCGCTCGTCGTAGCAGTTGGCCGTCCTTGGCTAAACCTCCTAGATACCTAATCTATGGTTTGAAATTGAATCCAAAGTCTATGAACCACAGAAGGACTCACATTTAGCCATCTGGCCACTTCTGTTTTGCCTCTGGTCTCCCAATGGCTCTCCATCGTAGTTCTGCAGACAAATGATGCCCGGAGGTCATTGTCACGAATTGGCTATCGCAGATTTCTGATGTCAGTATCACAGTGGAATATGTGGGCTCTGCTATTAAGCGTGGACTTCTATGCTCCTCGCAGATGACGTATTCCTAGTGCAGGGCAACTACTTTGCATATTGCAGTTTTAATGAGCTACTCTTACTTGGCAATATATTCAAATTTTACACGGTCGATTTAGCTTGATTTTGATAGAGTTATTGCTATTTTTGTGATTTTTTCTTAATTTATGATAACCAGTGTATTATGAAGAAACAAGTCATGTAATTTCAATTGCTTTCAAGAGGCCTTTCGAAGCTTGGTAACTTTGATTTTTATTTGGAAAGGGTTAAAAATGAATGTTTTACTTGTCTTTAATTTAAATATGAATAGATAAATAAAAGTCTACAAGGTGCCTGACCCTTTTTTTTTTAACTATTAAAAAAAAAAATAATATAATCCTATCAGCTGCAACCAAGCCATATTCAAACTGTAAACAAGATTAGAAGAAGATGCACTCGCAGTGAATTCCGTTTTCTTTTTATAGACATGTCAATTTTAAATATGGCGCTTTTTTTGTACTTCAATAAATATGAGATCTTTAATTTTTAATCATATTTGATCTATGGATGTACGCATTTATTATTTCTTCGCAAAGTATTTGAAATCATTTTCCAAGCTTAAATTCTGATAAGCATCCTTGCCGCGCAGTCTTTCCTTTTCATGAATCAGTCCTGCAGCGCCAGGTCAATGTGTTGATAAACATTTCACGATGCGACCATGTGAACAGATAATGGTTTGGTCCTGCGAATAAAACGTGCGCGAACGTTCTCTAGGTAACCAAAACGAGTGAGTTAAATGTTACAACGAATATCGAAACGTAAATTTACTTAAAGATCTACGTTTAAATATTTAATATGTCGAAGTTTCTGGCACCTCTTGAACTTACTCTTGCTATTATCAAACCCGATGTCTGTAGAAATCCGTGCAGTTTACAAGTAAGATTTCAGTTATTTTTTTTATTTACTTTAATTATATTTTTCAATTGTAACAATTAATATTTTTTTACTGTGAAAATATTGTAACTAAACTGAAACTATTTTTTCTGTGAAATGCATAGTTTAATTTCATTCAGCAGATGTAATATGTAAACAATGAATAGTAAACAATACAGCGATAGATTTCACCAATAAATAACAAACTTAATATTAAGGTATGTTTTACATGTCAGATTAATTAGCTTTTTCTTTTTATATTGTCAATTATTTATTTATTCAATAATATATTATCCTTTCTTTAAACGCTGATTAATGCATTCTCAGAGCAAGGCATTATTTGATTTTAGACTCTAATCTTTGAGAGTGTTTTAGTTAGTTAAGTTTAATTATGCCATCGAGTAGAATTTGAATCGAATGTAATAGTGATTAGGGTAGACTAATTTTTTTTTCCACTCCCATTCTTATACCATTATCACAGACAGAAAACTGAATGTTTGAAATTAGTTTGTCAAACACTTTTCTCTCTCCAATCGCATGCTTATTAATCAAATGTACGTTACAGTTTAGCTAATAATCTTGCTGTATTTGAAATTTCTTTATGGGATCTATCTAATTGGATTATATTTTTAATTAAAAATTTTGTTCCAAAAATTATGCCCATATGTGTAGTGTAGTATGTTAAAAATATGGTAAGTTGTGTCAACTTGTCAGTTATTTTTTTGTTGGCTTATTCTGTAACTTTTATATTAAAAGCAAGTATACTTATGTAATCATTGTGGTATTTAATTCTTCTCCTTTTAAAATATATTTGACATATGAAGTTTTTGCATGTCAAACCATCTTATATGCAAGCTTATTTTTTCTAGTAAAATCCTGAAAACTACCTACATATTTATTTTGTACATGTATATATAAGTTAGTATTTTGTAGTACTAACATACTACATGTTTATTTTAATTGTAAAGGTGCCTATTATATTCTAAGATAGTAGGATGTAGTATATTTTCTAAGAGTCTACAGTCATAATTTTCTAAGATGAACGAAAGTTTAATTATGACTAGGACATATTTAGTGTAACAATACAGATTTCTTTAGAATTCCTGTCACATTTTTATTCTCCATATCCCACATATAATTTAATATTGGTATAACAATATTGTAATCCCATACTTTTAAAGCTAAACTTTAATGCAGTATTTTTATTGTTTAGCTACAGTATGCATTAAAATTATTTATCTATTTATTTAATTGATATTTCTGTACATTGAAGCAATATGTTAACAAGATCAATGCAATGAAATGTTGCCGGATTAAGGAATTAGAAACTGCATTTTCTTAAATTTATATTTCTCATTTACTAAATATTTCATATAAATTTCTTGTTTGATAACTATTTTTTCCTCTATTTTTATATTAGTATTTAATTTAATTATATTCTTGCTCTTCAGGTTAAATATTTAGTTAAAAAGTGATTCAAGTTCGTAATTCATAATGCTGCTTTGTTTTTAAAGTGAGATTATTTATTTATTTATTTATTTTTTTTTAAAATTATGATGTAGCTTGTTCTGTAATAAAGCATTACAGATTTTAACATTATAGCTTATGATTTTCTACAGTGGTTATAAATAAAAAGCTATTGAAATAAGAATTTTGTCAAAAGATTATTTGAGATCTTTCAAGATTTGACTTTGTCTACTTTTCACATTAATTGTTGATGATCTGATGAGATTTCCTAAAATACATATGACTGCTTTCAGTTTTGCTTGTAAAAGCATAATGGCTTTGCTATTAATTTTTACTGTTCCCTGTCTTAAATGTTTTGACCAGTTTCTAATATTAATGCCATCTACTTCAGATTCATTCTGAAAATTAAAAAAATCTCAGCTAGGCAACTGAATATAAATTAAGTAGTTTTTTAAATGAGATGCTTTGTGTCTTATATTTTGTAGTTTAAACAATATAAAAATTGAATAAGTTCAGTATCACAAATGCAGAAATATTTTATCACACCAGGAAGTTCAAATTAGTTGAAAGGCATAGGATACTGAATAACATATTAGTGTATCGACTAGCTTTATGCAGTAAAAGAGTACTTTTGATGTAGTCCTTGAATTCATCTATTTTTTTTGCAAAAATTTCTTGCATATCACATGTACTTTAGTCGTGAGAATCTTTGAGTAGTAGAATTATCTTTCAGATAATCTTGTGTATTTTTAATGTTATCTAGTTTTGATAAAGTGTTCCAATTCATATCATTCGGTTGCAGACTTTTCTCCCTCCTCCATGTTTATGACTTAGATTAGAATGAAATATTAAAATACTCTGTCATACTTCCTATCTAAGCATTCAAGGTTTTAACATATTCATAATATTGAAACAATAGCAGAATTTTCTGTATTGTTCCTTTAGTTGTATTTTAATTTACTTGCTTTTGTTTTAGTTGATAAGACAGATTATTTTGGAGAATAATTTCTACTTCGTCGATACCAGAATCACACGACTCAACAAACTTGAAGCTGAGAAGTTTTATATTGAGCACAAAAGTAATATATAATTGTATATTATTTGTTTACAAAAATATCGAAACTAATTCTTGTGTAAATAACAAATGTGTATGAGTATCTTTGCGTATACTTTATTTGTGCTTCATTTTTTAAAGCTCTTACTAGCATTTTTGAAGTACTGTATCTCAGTGTATATCATATTATTTTTCAGATAAATTTTTCTTCAATCGACTTGTGACATTTATGTCGAGGTAAATCTTATTTATTCTTTTCCTTTAATTATTTTTAATATTCTCGAATTTTGCCTTGTTTTAATTTTAAATCTTTGCACCTTTTATGTTCAATGACTTTTTTTTATTTAATACTTGTGATGGATTTACTAAATCTAAAATTATTAAAATATTACTTCTGAATTTTCAGGTTTAAATCAGGGAAAAATCAGAAAATTATTGTTGATAGTATACTAATATGTAAGTAGGCTTTAGATAGGGTTTCCAGTTAGGTTTAGTTAGGTTTTTTTTTTTAAAGGACAGTCCTTTAATCAGCTTTGTTGACCTTGACCTTTTTTGAGTTCAGAAAAAATTACTGAATTTCTTTTATTTCAAAATTAAAAATTTCTTAAGTTTTCTTTTTTTTTTTTCCCAAGCAACTGATTGTTCTGAACAAATATTCTTATTGTTTCCAATTGATGATAATTCTATAGAAATCACACCAATTAAACATATTTATTGTCTTCATGACATTTAACCCTCCATGTATAGCTCCCGTAATTTGAGTGGGATTATGACGTTGGTCCACTACTATAGTTCTCATGAAAATCACAAAAGAAAAATTTTTCCCCCTTTGATTTCAATATGAATATGTTTTACTCCGAGAAAGATAAAAATAGAAAGAAAATATATGAAGAGGCACTAGGTGTGAAGAGGTCTAGCTGGATTATGTTTGTAACCATACTTCAAAGTTTATCAACATAAAAAAACTTTGCGTAATAATAATGAGTAAAAATAATGGGAATAACTTTGTTTCTAAAGTCAATATAAACAGTTTGTAATATTTATAAATAACTAAAAATGTTCTATCATTTTAAATATTTCTCTTTTCGATATGTATGTCATTTAACATAAAGAAAGATTAATTTTTCTTTTTTACAAATTTTATATTTTCTGTTTTACTATAAAATTTCTGTAAAACTTTGGGTTAGTCTATATTTCAGGGTGTCCCTTGGATTATCGCCAAATTGTTTGTATTATGACATGATTAGTTATGTGACTGTGGTGAATTTGACTAATGGAAAAATGTTTGCAAGGGCTTATTTCTGCGATGTCAATTAGGAAGTATGCTGCTTATTTTGTGTTGTACACCGTAAAATGGCTGTATGTGATGAGATTAATATAAAGTTTCTGTACGATTTGGAATGAAAGGAGAAAAAGCATAAGACTCTATGAAAACCTCACAATGCATTCTAATGGGTTTCAATAATTAGAGCTACTTATCATAGATAGGTGTTGAACTAGTGGATGGATTCTCACGACTTTCTGACAGTGCCACAGAGTGGCAGCTATATGGACACATGGTTCTAATATTTTGCTATTTCTGTTTATTTTTCTAATATTTATAACTGAATTATTATAATCAAAACTCCTCTCAGAAATTAAACTTGATGAAGTTTCTAGACGTTATTTTAATCTACATGTTGCTGAGTAAGCTAAAAAAAAATTTTTTAAAGAAATATTCTATAATATTTTAATCATTGTGATAAATATTCTGAAAACTAAGGCTTTCTGATTTAAAAAAAAATTAATTAAAAAACCCTCTTTTTTTTTTTTTTTTATATGGGTCCAACACATGTTTATAAGTAAGTTTTTTTTTTTTTTTTTAGTGTAGATGCATTTTCCCAAAACTATGCCATAAAGTTAAATATTTTTGTTTCCATTTAGGGCACAATATGAAGCACCTAATTCACTGAGAGCTCGTTTTGGGCTTACTGATACTAGGAATGCTACTCATGGTTCAGGTAATTGATTTATTTATGATAAACTTCACCTCAAATAAATGTATTGATAAAAGATGATGTGTTGTTGAGATGATGTGCAGTATCAATATTGAGTCTGTTTACTTCAGCTGATATATTAGTTAATAAAGCTTTGATTGAATAAATATTATATGGTTGTAAATCCTATATGACCGTATTTTGCATGAATTTTTATTGTGAATAATATTCATGTGGGTAAGTAATGCATCTACTAAAGATGAATTATGCTGTGAAACTGAATACCTTTCAGTTTTCTAGAAGTATATATAAAGTTAAAACATAACTGTTGCTCTAGTTCTTAAATTCTGTTATACAATGTTATATGTTGAATAAGTAAATTTTCCATATTTTTAGAAATATACTGTATTTACTCATGTATTTCCTGACTTTTCCAACTAATTTTACCATTTGAAAACTGAGAGGGTAAAACTGTGTGGCTTATATTCTTTCTAAAGAGGTGGCATAAATTATAAACATTTCACATTAAAATACATGTATAAAAACACTGATATTATTATATTATGCATTTCAAAGGACTTCTTAATTTCAATAATATTCTTTTTATTTACACAAAGTAATTTCGTGTTTGTGCATATATTTTACTTTGTTACCATAATAAAGATGGCATTTATTGCTTTTGAGGTAATTTTCATTGAAAAATTAAGTACCAACATAGTGGATTATTGTACAATGTGAAAGTGAAAGGGATTTGTTGCTGCTCATGAAAATTTTATTTATAGACGTAAGTTGGCAGTTATATAGTTTATTTAATTTTTCATTACCTTTTTTTTAAAATTTTTTTTTAGGAAATTTTAATTTCTGAAGCTTAAGATCAAAACTCATATTTTAAAATTTTTTATAAAGGTTAATAATATTTAAAATATTAATGACTGAATACTTTCTAAAAAAGTGTGAGGTACGAATGTTTATTTCATATATTTAAATATCAGGAACTAAATTTCTAAAACAGAACTAATTTCTAAAACAGTTTAACAGTGTTAGTATAATAATTGCTTTATAATATATTTGTATAACTTTTAGATGCATAAATGCATTTCTTATGTCATTTTTTAGGGATAATTAAAGTATATTATCATTATATGCTGTGAAAAATATGCAATATTAGCCTTTTCTTTTTTTTACTTACAATGCTCCCCAAAAATTAAACCATATTGGTTATCTTGAATGACTAGCATCTAAAACTATTTCTTGATGTAAATATATTTATTTCATATTTCTTATGAAAAGAACATTTTATATAAAAAAGTAAATTTGATGTTAGCATAGCATTAACATTTTTGTAGTAAATCAGTATTTAGGAACTGAAATGTTTTTTCTATTATGAGGTAACTTTATGCATGTAATAAACTAAAATCTTTTACCATTCACATTATTTATTTCATTCTAATATTTATTTATTTAATTTTCACATTGTTTACATTTTGAAGTGAAAAATATTTAAATTTCTTTTTAAATATTTTCCATTTCAGATTCTCCTGATACTGCAAGGCGAGAAATATCATTCTTTTTCCCAGACTTTAACATGGATGATTTTTACAAGTATCATGAAGAAGCTTTTCGTAATAATGAAGTGGTTTTCGATCCTGAAAGATGGGTTCATAAGATTAAAGATGCTAAAGCTCAGACAATTTAGAATAATTTGTGCAGTTATTTCTTTAAATGATAGTCACATTTTTAATATTTTCATTTCAGCTTTTAATTTCTTCTCAAGTGTTAGATTATTGTAGGACTTGGCTACTTTTTTTTAGCTTAAGAAGACGGTTTTAAAATGTTCATGTTTGTTAACTATAAATATAGTATTGTTAATTAATGGTTGGTGTGCAAGAAAGTATGCATTGGAATATAAAAAGCAAGGCCTGTTTTTGAATTAGATTCTTCAAGTGCTTGAAAATAAAAATATGAATGCAGAAAAAAGTTTTAATATACTCAAAGATTAGCTATGCAGGATATTTCTACATGCAAATGCCTATACCTCATAAATTGTTGTCACAAATGTGTACTATATGCCACTGAGCCAGCCATCAAATGACAGATCAGAAACTAAAACTGCTATATTCTCAAACTGCTTTGCAAACTATATCAATAATATTGCCATTCATCACAGATTTTTTCCTAGTATTCCTTATATTCCTTACTATGTATCTAACTTTTATATGTATTAAATTTCTTTTCAGTCATTTTTTTATTTTTCATGTCCTTTGGAATTTAATTAAAAAACAGCTTTTACATTTATGTCGGATTGACATGGAAACAGAGCTATTCACTTCCGTCCTAGAAATAAATTAAAAAAAGTCATTAATTCAGTTAAAAATCTATTATTTATCATATTTTTCTGCATTTGCTTTATATATAAAATTGTTTTAAAAGCGAGACCTTTTGTTACCTGTTTAACTATTAAGGACTTCCAACTAAATCCTTATGTACATTTTTAAGTTTTTGATTTATGTATAGTTGTGCTTTTTGAACTGTATTGTAAATTTAGTTTTATTATATCCTGTTTGTGTCTTCTGTTTTTTCAAAAATTTTTTACTATAAAGTTTTTTATTTGTAGTAAAGGATCTGAAAAAGTATCGAGTTGTATATATAAATGTATTTGATTTTGGTTTATCTGAAATCATAAGAAAATCTATTAAGGCTTTATATTTTGGTTTCTTTCCTATTTCTTCAAATGTGGTTATAATATAAAGTGAAATTTATTTTTTATTTTAAAACCCCAGTGAAAGGTTCAGTCAGACTTTTGGTTGTGCTAAAATATTTGCCCTGTAACTGATAGTTTGTAAAGAGTTGTATATAATGTTCTGAAGAATGTATTTGTAGGATTAAACAGAAGAAGTTCCTATTTGTATACTAGATTCATGATTTCCAAAACATATGTATTTTCATTTTTATTTATTATTTTTATTTCAAGGTATATGTATTTATGAGCTTCTTTGATTTGTTAGTTATGACTTATTTTTAGTATCTGCATTCATTTCAGTTTGTATGATGTACTATATTTGAATTTTATTTTTCATTCATATTCATTTAATTCATTTTCATATGACACTTTGTTGCATAAAAGCATACAAGTTTATATAAGTACTTAATGTTTGAAAATAAATTTTTTGCTTCATTAACTTTATTGTTTTATTGTGGGAAATAAAGGATCATATATTTACGTTTACTAAAAATTGAATCAGTTGCTGAGTAAAACATATAATTTAGGAGGAAATATATTTATTTGCAAATTCCCTCTCCTTTCTTATTAATTTTATTGCATGAAAATGAAGAGGGAGAAAAATACACTGTGTATACTATTTCTAAAGGGATGACTTAAATGATAAACTAGCACATTAAAAAGCATACATAAAGACCCTCCAATATTATTGTATTATGTATTTCAAAGGGCTTATCAATTTCAATAATATTCTTTTTACTTATGCAAAATACTTTTCAGTTTATGCGTACACTTTACACTGTTACTATAAATCAGGTATTTCTAAATCATATGGTGAAAAAACTAGTGGAAAATTTTCAAAAGTACAGTAATTAGCCAATGTATTTGTTCTTGCATCTGCAGATTTTCCTACACTGGAATATCGATAGGATGATCTAGATTTGCTTAGTTCATGCAGGTAGATAAGCCTTCAAGGAGAATTGCATCATCATTGGGGCTGGAGGAGACAAAAAAGCTTTTATGATAAAACAAGTTTTTAAATATTTCCTTCTTAATAACATGAGATTTTTAAAAGTTATTTATTCTGCAGTAGAAAATTGCTTACTGTTTTTATCGAATGCTAGACATTTTGGTTGATGTACTAGTTAAATCTATTTAATATTAATTAATGATGTTTGTGTTATTTCTTAATAAATACATTTAAAAAATTTTATGTCAGTGTTTTAAACCATAAATGGTTGATCACAGCCATATAAAATATTCTCAGATGAACCAGTCTATCCTCTTTGATGAAGTTGATTTGAAATGGCAACTACGAGAAGCCTGGAACTGGCACTACATTGTTAGAGAGAAAGCATGGGGTGACAGTGATATTCTTGTCAAAACAAAGCCTTTCCTCTGAAGACATAGAAGGACTTTTAATTTGAAAGCTTTCTTTTACATTATTGCAATCATGAACTTTGATTAGTGAAAAGTCGTTGGTTTTAAATGATTTCTGGAGAAGGATTAAGCCCATTTTCATGCAGTTATCAGCTTCCACGTTTGCACAGTAAGTAGGCATCCACAAATTAAAAATAAATCAGTCATGTTTTTCAAAATTGCTTTACGTTCTAGGAGATGTATCTTTTTGCATTTAGAGCTGTAAGCTAATGTATGTAAGGAAGATTTTGAATTTCAGAACATTGCTGCCTATTGAAAGAAGAAGCATGAAGTGAGAATTGATGAAATACTATTTATTGGTGTGATTTCTTAAAAACTAGCTTAGAATTTCCATCAGGTGAGTAAAAGTTCACAGAAGATTCGTAGAAGGTATAGTTTAAAGTATTTATTATAGATACTGCCAAATTCTTTAGGATGTCTGTTGTGTAGAATTTTTTTGTTTTTTTAATAGGATATGATTTCTTACATATTTTCCATCTGGTTTTATTGTTTGTATATGATTATGTGATCTTGCAAATTTATAGCACAATTTTTAATATTATTTACCTCTTATATGATATCAAAATCATAAATAATAATAGTTGAATTGAATTAAAAGCTTAGTTTTAAAATTAATTAAAAACCACAGAATTAATTAGTTTAGAGACGGGTAAGACCAACTGTCTTTCAAGAATTTGATAGTTAAAGAACTGTGTGTTATGCACATAGGTATTTAATGAACACAAGGGGTGGTAACTTACTGGAATATTAGCACAATCAGATGGATTAGACGAAGCTGTGACAAGGTCGCATAGGTGTTCTTTGTCTGGTTTTGTCCAGATGAGCTGAATTCCGAATGAAATGGTGCCTCTTTCAGACCGGTGGAAAAATCCTGTTGCAATGAGGCTCCTTTGTTAATTATTCTGATTTTGCAGTCGGAGGTCACTCCAAGGGTTCCAAGGATAAAACGGGTTCCAAGGATTTCACGGGTGTCAGAATGTGGACATCTTTGTGATGTACCAGTGGAGAATCCCTTCCTGGGTTCAGCGAGGTTAACTGCACTGCGAGTTAGTAAAGTTTTGGCAGCAAGAAAAGAAGGTGAGCAGCGAGGACCTTCCTGCTGGGGCTATGGGCATTGTGTGCTAGAACTATGACTTCTTGTGTATGCTGTTGATCGTGCACATTCTTGTTTAACAAATTACGTGACTGAATGTATCCAAGTCTCACATTGTCATGAACTGCACCTGTTAAAGTTCTTTTTTTTTTAATTTTATTAAAATTCATGTTATTCTTAGAATGGGAATTAGACAACCGGGGTTTTGTGTAGTGGATTCGGCCATTACACCACAAAACCTTCCAGGTAAATTGCTTTATTTTTATGCAGTTTTCTGTTACTGTGAGAAGTTGCTCTTTGCCTGAATTAGAGGTGTGATCCAAGAGAAGGAAGTTCAGATTCATTGATGCAAATTGTTATTGCATAATTTAGTGTATGCCTGATACTTTGAAACACTCTACTCAGAGATAACGATTTTACAGTAGTGTAATGGCTAGCTCATAATGCATTATATCGGGTGATTTCTAAACAAACCGATATCAGAAACATCTCTTGCAATGACAGGCCCACCAGTTGGGAAGTGACTAAGAACTGCTAAGCATTGGTAGTTTGAAACTTTGGCAGACAGGCTGGCTGCATTGTGTTTTCTTGATATTTCCGAAGTGTAATATGCAAGACAATTTCCTTTAGAAAGCAGTGATTTGCCATATTCAATTAATCTCACTGCCTGTGTGAAATTCTCCTTTTGATTCTACTGATAACTTGGGACTAAATTTGTAATGTAAATTTATTTTCAGTTTTCATTTGTCTTAGTTATCTGTCTATTTTTCCCCTTATTTTTTTATGGTAATAAATATATTCAATTACTTTTGCATTAAGAGTTGACAGTGAAGGGCTGGTGCAATTAGCTTATAAAAATGCCATCATCAGTTACAGATGGTTGATCCAGAGCTTAAATGATTTTCAAGTTTTTCTCTTTTTCACAATAATACTACTTTCGTAGTTGGAATTCATCCTTAATATAGACTTTCAGTTGACATGCTTGACGTCATGCTTCAATAGATATGATGAGTAAGTACATTCATATTATAACTCAATTATAATTTAAAAAGCAACATAGCTTAGATTGTTCAGTAATTTATCAGTAAATGCATTTTTTCATTAATTTATTTCTCATACTGAGATATTAGAATGAGAAAAAGTTTTGCATGAGTTATTAAACCTTTGCTGGTGTACTAATGATTTACGATTACATAACATTTTCTAAGAAATGAAATGATTATTTGGATAAATCAGGAAATGTGATAGATGTAAATTTATATCAGTTTTATATTAAGGAAGATCTAAGTCAATAAAAGACTGAATGACAAAGGAATGCATTTTGTCGCCCAGTGATGCACGTTTCTTCGTAGTTTTTACAAGTATAAAGTTTTTCCTTCATCTATAGCAAACGATTAGAATTTATGTGATCTAATAGCTTCTTTAAAAGAAGATCGTTTCGAGTTTATTTTTTTAATGTTAATTAATTCCTAGTCATTCCCACTTATTTTTGAGGAAGATACACTTACCTTCTCTTTTTTGCTTTTAATCTGCCCATGATTTTGTGTAATTTCCTAGTTGAATAAAAATTAACATTTACTTAGTTCCTTGCTTTCTACGCTTTCCTGTTTCCTTTACATATTTAGGTTCGTCCGAATCATCGTCGTTTATGTAATTTTGTTTTCAATAGTCTTTTTAATATATGGTAAGTTTAAAACTTTGAGGACAGTTAATACATGAGTAAAATTTTAAGATTTTGTGATTGACAATGAAACTTTTAATTTATTAATTTGTATTTATCTGAAAATTTTTTTATTGTGATAAATGCAATTGCAAAAATCCTTTCGGCGATCGCGCTGTATTTCGAACTCATTTACTTCCGGTGATACGGCAAGCGTTTTGTTGCGGAAAATTGTTGATGTGTAGTAGAGAACAAAGTTCAAGGAACAGAAAAGGAAACGGCTTTGTTAATCACTGTGCTAGAACATCAGCCTTGGAACTAAACTGAACGACCTTACGGGGCCTCTCATAGCTGCGGTTTGAGTGCGCTGATAAGAACGAGCGGAAAATTTGTTTAGTTGGCAGCTGCATTTCTTGCGTATATTGCCTTCATCGGTTTTTCGTAGTATCTTCTGAAGGGGGGGGGGGCGAGGAGAGTGAATAAACTATAAACTCTTGATTATCTGGTGGTGGATAAATCGAGCCTTTTTTCTTTTTTAACGAATTTAAGTTTGTTTATTGCGGAATGATGCAAAATTACTGTTAGAATGAAACAAAATTTCTATTGGAAATGAAAAGAAAAAAAAAAGGGGGGGGGGAAAGGTGGGAGAAGAAAATGCGTGGGATAACAGCGGTGAAATAAAGATGATTTCACAGTATATAGAAATTGTTTTTATGCGCAACGGTATGTAATTGAATTGTGCATAACGTGGAGTATATAAACATTGCTAAATCATCCATTAAAAGTAAGTTTATAAAGTTTGACTTGATTTGGTAGCATAAACTAATATGAAACTCTTACCAGAAGTTAAACGAATTATCGCTATTTTTGAACAGGACTACAGTCTCCAGAAAGTTTAATAAACCTTTTTATGAAATCAGAACCTGGAACATAAATAGCACTTCTCTTGCTTGTGGCATTGTAAATTGAAATAGTAAATTCAAACTTAGGCTAATAGTCAAAGGCTAAACAATGCTTCAACGCGAAGTGACCTCAAACTTCTCACCAGCTTAACAATTTAATTGTCGGCAACTATAATACAAAGCCAAATAATACAATCTTATCTGAGTTAGTGGAAACCTAGTAACGTGGCCTCGAGAGACAAAAACACGCACTGTCTTATAATCTAACAACCTCAGCTATAATCCGTTTCATTTGCATTTTGGGGAGGAAATGGAAGGGAGAAATGACAGTGAAGATTCTAAACATAAAATAACGGGTTAGTGAAAAATAATAGCAACCTTACAAGTTCATAAATCGAAGCGTACAGCCACTGATCTTCTGTTCTGTTTCTTATTGATTATTATTGAAATACAAGAGTAACACACACACACACAGACAAAAAAAAAAAAAGATTTATTGTTTTGAACGCTGATATAATTTCCACAACAAAAGAAACACATTCTCCGAATCTTAAAATTACAGGTAAATTATAAATATAATTTTATGCTGATTAAAATATAGGTTATTCCCTCTTTCCTGTGTGTTCGTTTAACAGCTGTTGCATTAACTGTGGTTTTAGGTTAATCGTGGACGTTGTTCCTGGTTAAGCTTGAGTTTACTGTAGTTTTCTTTCTTTCTGTCTGTCTTTCGTTTGCATTAAAGAAATTATTTTGACCATGCGACCGCAGACTGTTGCCGTCAAGTACAGTGAATGGTATAACTGGTGAGCTTTAACTAATGGAATGCTTTTATTATGAATGTTAAGTATCTGAATTTTGCTGATATAATGACAAATGTTATTATTATACGGCAAGTTAAAAATTACGAGCTGGACATGAAAACTGTACCCAAAGTATCAGTTTTTAAAATAACCTTAAAATGCAAATGTTTATTTCAATAAAATGTTAACGAAAAATAGACGTAAAACGAAAAGATGCAGGTGTCCCCTACTGTACGACGTAAGGATTTTAAGTTCGCTAACGTTTATTTTATTTTAAAACTTTACTATCACCTCTTATTCTCCACTTCCGGCCAGAATTAACGCGTGAATATGTTTATGCAAATTGTACTTGCTAACGCTTAAGTATTTAAGTTGTAGCTTTTTGCCAAGAGAGGAAGGAGAGAGAGCTCTTTTGCTGTGAGTCTTCATGCAAACTTGCCATCAGTTACTGTCCGCCTTTAAGGCCAGAGGTGTTAATCCTCTTGAAAGTTAAAGACGTATTGTAGTTTTCCGCAGTTTGCGTACTACAGACGTAGTAATTTAAAAGGCCAGTCTTAGTGCTAGTCATCTGTGTAAAATATTAAAAGTTAGCTCTTATTTAAATTTTAGTTAGTTAGTGTTAGTAGTCTTATATTCTTTTACGTTCAGACAAGTGGTTGGTCTTTGTATCCCGAAGTTCGGGAACTTTGTAAAATCGATAAGCAAATAAAGGGTAATTTGAACCCTTCTTATCTTTGTTGTATCTTCTACCCACACGCACGAACATAGCTTTTAATAAGTTCCCTGTTCCTACTCAGGACTCCAGTCATGTTTGCAAAATCAACTAGAAGAAATAGTAGTCCTGATAACGAAAGATGAGTATTTCCATGAAACTTTTGGTAAGAAGAAACAGCTTAGAACGAATTATCAGTTATCATTGTTTACTTCTGAAAAGTTTTAATTGTCCCAGCATTTAAAAGGAAACCTATCACAAATCATACCAAATTACAATAAAAATGAAATGTGTTTAAATATCTAACCTCTTAAAAAGAAATAACTTGAATAGTATAGTCTCACAAAGACCACCGTCTTTGCATAATGAAAGACTGAAAATACCAGTATCAGTGAGACTTAAGTTCAGTTATCGAAGACTTGGTAATGGAATATAATAGGCAAGGCTTAAATTCTAAAGGTAGAAGTGCCTAAGATCGTTAGAAAAGATCAACAAGAGTTAATAAATAAATAAAACGACTACTAAAAATCATTAATAATTAACAATTAAATAGTTAATGATTATCAAATTAATTAGCAATTATTTAATTGATATTAATGTTTATTAATTACTGTTTAATTTATAGTTATTAGTCCAAAGGGATGTAGTCCTGAAGGACTATTACTTTCGTTTGGGCGTTTTGCGTCGTTTTACAAAAATGTCCGATTCACTTTTCAATTTAGTGCTTATGTTTCTTTGTTGGTAATTGAAGTTGCATTGGGTTGGCTATTAGAATTTTTGGAATTGTACTGTGTTGGTTATTGGGTCTGTACTGGATGGATTAATGGAATTGTATTGGGTTGACTATTGAATTATATTGGGTTGGTTTTTGTGTTCGTATTGGGTTTAGTTTAATGTTTGTTTCGTTCGGCAAGTTATTATATTATTAAGCAAGATCCCTTTGGACGTAATCTAAAATCTGAATCCTTTCAGATTTTTTTTAATAAATTCATAATTAATTTATTATTAATCCAAAGGGGCAATTTGCCCAGAAGGACTCTTAATTTCATTTTGGCATTTTGCATTTATGCACTAAAACCGTTGTTTCACTTTTCGAATTGTTGCCACCAAATATTATCGCCCTGCATTATATTTAAAGAAATTAAATAATGAAGAATCTGCGTAAATGTATATAAGTTTCTCGCATTGTGATAAAACAACCGTACCTAGAGCCATCAGATTTTGAATATTGAATGTTTCCACCCGAATATGGGCATCTGGAAGCCCAAATCTGAAATTTGGAATTTGTATTATTATCAATTTCATATTTTGTAAACCTTTAACAAATTTTTGATTAACAAACTCAAGAATTTCAAAGCGAGTAATGGCAACGCTGTACAGAAAAAAACATTTTTGTCTCCAGTGCGTAAGGCTCTATATCGGAAATCCCAAAGATATGCTCATTTTAAAATTATTTCGCGATATTGCTCTTTAACTGAATTTTATGGTTTAAGTGCGAAGAACTTGATATTTTATAAAGTAACCAGGGCTGTGGAATCCGAATCGGAGTTAGGCAAATTTTTGGAGAAAGGGAGTCGGAGCTGAAGTCGCTAAAAACACATCGACTCCGTCTCCGACTCCACGTTTAGTTGAACAGTTTGAATTTGAACTGAAATTAAAGTGTATTGAAAAACATTTAATAAAAAACTGAGTTATTATTTTTAGTTATGGACTATATACATTAATAAATAGTTATTTTCTATTTTATTGACATATTAATAAATAAATATAAGGAAGGAGGATGGATATGATATTTTGAATTATTGATTAAACTGATTCATTTAGTTAAAAATCTCATTGTTAAATTTAAGTATACAGCAACAGCAACAAGAACTCCAAAATTGATGCCATTCTTAGGAAGTGAGCAGGAAATTGAGCAAGCAACGCGATGGGGAAGTATATATTTGATGATATAGAAGGGTGTTAGAATTAAGAACCGTTTTAGAACATGTAGATAACCCTGATGTTTCACTAACAGAAAGACTGTGCAATGATCTTGCAGAACTGGAAACTCTTTTTACTCTGTGTATAGCCACAAAAAGCTACAATCTGAATAATTAACAGCAGGCGAGAATGGAAGAATATGATTGTTTGTTCTTTTGGAAATGGAGGGCTTAATGCAGAAGGAATCATTTCATCAATAAAGAAAATAGATACTAGTTTGCTAGACAATGAGATCTTGCTAGGTTCAATATATGTAGATCCAAACCACCGAATTTTGTTGGATGACGAATAAACTGAAAACGCAAAGAAAGCCATGTGTGAACTTTCATTAAAAATGAATGTATTCTCAGAATAATTAAAAAAAAAAATCTGAAAGGTTTCAGATATTAATTACGTCCAAAGGGGCGTTTATTTAACATTTTGTGTGTTACCTTTAAACACCATGTTCTTCGCACTTGAACCATAAAATTCAGTTCAACAGCAATATCGCAAAATAATTTTAAATTGAGCATATCTTTAGAAATTTCGGTACACGCTCTCACGCGCTGGAGATAAAAATGTTTTTCTGTACAACGTTGGTATTGCTGGCTTTGAAAGGGATTTGAAATCTTTGAAAATTCGTTAAATTTTTAGAGAATATTGTTACGAATTTCACATTTAATTTGGCTATTTATTTAGAACTGTAATTAAAATTCCTTTTTATTTTCCCGTGAAACGCAGACGATTTTTGAAGAGAAAGCTACATAAAAAAATAAAAAAAAATAAAATAAAATAAAAAAAAAAAAAAGAAAAGAAACATAAGCATTAAATTGAAAAGTGATACGCCGTTTCTTGTGAAACAACGCAAAGCGCCCAAACGAAAGTAATAGTCCTTCGGGACTAAATCCCTTTGGACTAACAATTGGAGTATTGAAATCAGGACAGCCAGACTGAAGAAACTGCAACTGAGTCTCTATCATCCTCTTCCAGTGATGAATTTGATTTTAAAAAATATTTGGATAATATTGAAAAGGCTAAGGCAAAGCCAATGAAAATAAAGAAACAAAAGCCTTTAGATATAAAAATTAAAAAATGCAAGCAAGATCTCTACACAGCCTTTGAAGAAATAGAAAAGTATGAGTACTCTTGCAAGACACCTCTTTTAGAACTTATAAAAATCTATCCTGAAAAGTTAAAAGAAGTAGCCCTACCAGTAACAGCTCTTCCTTCTGTTCAAGTTAGTGTGGAAAGACTCTTCTCAGCTCTGAAGTTCAGCTCTACGGTCCTCTAACAAAGAGCTTGCTGAAGCTATACTGTTCCTTAGAAATTACTAATGCCAGTTTTTACATTCTATAATAAATGCTATTTAATATAAATAATTTACTATGCCATCAGTTTTTTCTTGTAGCATCTATTACTTCTTTTATATTAAAAAATAAGCGGTAATACATGTGTATATGTTTACATATATATGAGAGAGTTGGAGTCAGAGTCGGTTTAAAAATCCAGGATTCGGAGTCTTTTTATTTATTTAAACAAAGTTTAAAGAAATTAAATAATTAAATAAAATGTAAAATTAATTCAAATTTAATAAGAGATTTTTAATATAATTTTATTGCTTAAAAGGAAATTTCTGAGATCGAATTTGTACTGAAATTGGTGTTCAGTTACATAAAAGAGGTGCCGGAGCCTTCTTATTTAGGGCTCCGGTGTTCTCCAGCTAGAATTAGAATTTATGCCCAAAACTAACAAGTACCGGAGCCGGGCTCCGGTGGGTTCCGGCGCAATTTAAGCTCTAATTTTAGGAGACCGAGATGCAGAAGAGCCAGATCTAAGGTTATCTATTACTGTGTACATAATTCATATTCGTATGGTCACTACGTAGAAAGTTTGTCTATTTTTGTCAAAATCGAGGTGAATGCGATGTGGCGGATTTGAATTGGTTAAACTGCTTAGGCTGACATATTCCCTGCCTCCTAATTGTAAAGCTCTTCGATCAAACTAGTACAACTGTCTTACCTGCCCATTCTAAAGTAATCATACTCTCTTTGATTCATTGCATCATCATCGCCCATTCATTCTTGGTATATTTGCTTTTTCTCCCCTCCCCCCCCTTAAAAGCGAAAATGTTTTTCGGATTTATTTCAGTTACCGGAAAAGATGTTAAAGTAGATATTTGAAAAAACGAAATGGTGGGAAGCCAGGCATTTCTGTATTTATATATCTGGTAATATTCAAACGTATATTATGTGGCAGTTGTTTAAATTATTCTATATTATGAAATGGAGACTTAAGGGAGTTAAAAATTAGCAACGATATTTATTAATAGGAGCATTTACTCTGAAATTTTTAAGTACAGCTTAATGGTGCAATTTAAACTTGCCCAATTTTAGGACTGAAGTTATTATCCAAATTTTATAATCTCATCAATTTCATCTTCGGAATGAAAAATCACTGTCACGTAAATTTTGTTTCAGGTTAAAAAATAGCTAAAAGTCAGGAATAGCAAGATTAGGTGAATAGAATATATGTTCTGTCACTTTAATGTATTTTATTGGAGAAATTCAACTGTCACTCTTGCTGAATGAAAATGTGTTTATCATGGTGAAGCAGGGCCGGTTTAAAGTCGTTAGAGCTCTCAAGCACTGAAAAGATTTTGGTGGCTCCACATACGTTTATGCCATTTTTATTTCCTTGTACTAAGTAAAGGAAGTTTTGTAATCACGAAAAATTCCGGCTATCGTATTTCAATGAAAATATCCCATTTGACCGCTATCGAACGCAATTTAACGATGTTTTTAGTTACATCTGTACGTAAGGACAAAACAAAGGACTCTATTTCCCCAAACGAATTATAAAACTGATTTAAAATGGATTCAGAAGAGTTTTTTTTTCATTGTGTCTGTACGTACGTACGTACATATGTATCTCGCATAACAAAATGAGTAGCCTCAGAGCGTTGAAATTTTGTATATAGGACTGCTATAACATGTAGACCTCCCTTTTTGGTTGCAAACGGCCGCACCAAAAGTATACATGTATATACCCACTCTGTCACTCAGCTCAGTTTTTTTATTCTTATATGTTGGTAAATTGCGCATTTTTGCTTTAAAAATGGCTGATTATGTTGTTTTTATCTTCCGGTTAAGGTTTTCATGCCTTTAGTAAATCTGCATGCAATTAACAATTTAAAAGTTTTCTTAAGTGAGCCTAAGCCTAATTATTTTTACATAGCAGCCATATTTGTTTACATTTGAAACCTAGCAGAATAGTGGATTTGTTGTCAATCTAGAGAAACTAAGCTTCGCAGCAACAAAGATAACGGCAACAAAGATGCGTATTAAATCGTGGTTAATCCACTCTGGAATTATCATTTAAGTTATTAAATTATCCCATATATTGACTCAGAATAACTCTCACGACAGTTTCTACGCCTTCAGTGTCGTTTTGCCAAGTGAGACCAAAAGTAAACTTTTAGTTTTGTGCACTGAAAAATCCTCCATTTTGCTTGCTGGCCGAATCGCTTGTTTTTGCGTAGAAACTGTAATTTTAATTGCTTTAACTGTACTTGGTGTTTTATGTTTTTTTAATATCTTTCAATATTTAATGAAAATGTTTTGAGTTTCATGAACTTTTGCCTTGCCGCGAAGTGAGAACTAAATTAATTGAATGAGAAATATATCTGTAACGAAATTCGAAGAAATAAGTGCTTCGTATTAGAAGAAAATATTGTTCCCAGTCTGTCTCGGCAAAAGGAGAATGTTTACGAGCAGCGCATGCGCAATAGGTAAGCGGCGCTGAGTCGTCTGTGAAAAACTATTTATTTTTTATTTGTTTAATTTCTTTTATACATCGTTTTAGATTTATTATCGTATTTGAATAGAACATGTAGCAACGCTTAGATAATTCTTCAGATGATGTAATTTTTGTGCATTCTGAGTTATAAAATGAATGAGATGTAACGCTGTTAAGTGAACCTAGTGCCAGAGTGTGGCTATGGTAAATAAATATAGTGAATTTTAAAGCGTGCATTTATTCTATTGTGGTTTATGCTCTATTTCGGTTTACCTGCACCATGCATTCCATGGTAAAACCGGCGATGGGAAAGTTTTTGGTCCCTTTCCTGAATAATATTCTTTCCTGTAAGGATTTTATGTGCTGCCCACTTTCTTTGATGCTTTAAGCACGTGGTTATATTGCTTAATGACTAATTCAGCCCTGTGGTGAAGCAGGAATCCTCTAATTACTTTCAGTTCTTAAAAAAATGTCTGGAAGACAATGGCGAACTAGTTAATCATAAGTATCTTCTGTACCTCTAAAAAGATGGTTTCGACCAGTCCTTTACTTTTGAAGAAAACGACATATATTACGTTTTTCATTTCTCGTTGTCTTTTAACTATTCTTGATTTGGGGTCATCTTCAAATATCCATAATTACTTTCTCTTTGCGCTGGAACATCCAAAAATGGTACGTACGTTTCATTACCCGTTGTGATTTTAGAAATAATGCGATGTAATGATCATTGAGTAATTTTACGGTTTCTTCACCGATTCTGACACACTCCGCTTTCTTCTGTTCTATTAATTTGTGGAGGGCCCAACAACAAACTAATTTTTTCATACGCAGTTCTTCATGAATAATTTCATGTATAGCTGCGGATCCAATGAAAATTCCTTCTGTGTCATTTGACAGGTACAAGGATTGTCACTGATTAACATTTTCCATATGGCCGATGTATTTTCTGGAATTACAACTCACAAAGTTCCAGAAGAGAATTTCATCCTCTACGAAATTTTATAAGTCGCCTGAATATAGGACATGAGATGGAGTTTCACTGTCATACGCTAATTGTAGACAGCGGAGGCTTTCTTCTCGATTTAGCCATACTTTAAAATTTTAGCGCGATAACGCTCTCGGGTGAGCTCCATTTTCCTTTCTTTCAGAATTTATACTACGATAGATAAATTGCAGTAGTTGCCACAAATTACCGTGTTGGGACATAAGAATTCAAATTTACCCATGCGTATTTTCTACCCTGTCTTTAAAATTTCACAGTTACCTTCGTAGATGTGATTTTCAACATGAAAATCTCATTGATGTATAGTTGCGTTCTTTGATTGAAAGTTAAACTGATAATCATGCGTGAAAAGAAAATAAGCATTTCAGCTAGGTGAGTTATTTAGTAGGTATGATATAAATGTTTTAAGCAACATTTACATATTACTAATGAAATTCTCCTGTGCACTTTAGGTACTTCTAATTACATGCCTGAAATATTATACTTACAACATTAAAAAAAAATTAAAACATTTACATTTTTCAAAAGTTACGAATATTTTTTGATTGGTTGATTGATTAAAATAACGCTCAGGAAGATAAGGACAGCTTTCATGGAGGAAAGAAGGGAACTTGGTTTATATTTATGTTAGACATGAGGAAAACTCATACAGTCAATCACACACTGTTACTCATACAGTTAAATTTTCTTTAGCATACATACAGTTCAGTTTTTTTTCTCAGAATATATTTATATTAGCACTTAGTAATATGAGTAAATTACAAATTTTAAAATCGTATAATTGCATGTCATATATGAAATCTTTCAGGGGCTCCATATCTCAGTTTATAAACGACCGGACCTCACTGCGATTTAACACGTAATTAAGTAGTTCATAATAATAATTAAGTAAGTTCGTAATTGTCTTCCAGTAGTCCCCTACAGGAAATGTATAACTGAATCAAGAATTAGTGCAATACTTTTCATTAATTTATAATCTAATTGGAAGTCTAACATCATAATTGTTTTGACAGTTCTATGCGAATTTACATATCTCTGTTTACTCTTATGACTCTGTCTATAAAGCAAATCAAATTATAATTTTCAATCAACCTGCCTTTTTGCTTCAAAAATGCTTCTTTTAAATATGTAATGTAATTAATGAGTTAACCTACCTAATGTTATCTCAATATATTAACTATTAAAATTTTTGTGGGTTTTAAAAAAAATCTACCTTTTATCTAAATTTTTTATGTATAATTTATAAAAAACATATGTATGTTTTATTTGTTTGAATTAAAAGAACGATTCTATCAGTTTTGTAAGCATTGATTCAGAATGATATTTTATTATTACCCAATCATTCATGATATATGGTTATGTTAGTATTACTATAACTGCATATATGTTGACAGTTTAGTTACGGTTGTTTCGGAGTAAGCATTCAACAGTAAATTTGGAAAGTTTTCCTTTCAAGGAATCAGAATTTCACACGAAGATAGGCATTCATGTGTTATCTTTAACAGATTGTCCTGCTTCAAGCCGACTGCTACCACACCTGAGTTTGGAATCTTCCACTTGTCGTCTTGAGTCGTAACTGATCTTATCTAATCAAAAATTAACCTGAATCATCGTTGAAAAATTTTCTTCAAACATTGGAGCTGATGTATTCATGATTAAAAATCATAATATACAAAGCACATTTAACGTATTGTTGTAATCATTTATATATGAACCTTAGTTTCTGTACATTCGGAAAACATCAATATTGTTGCTTGCGTACGGGTTCGTAATGGATTGAATGCATAAGTCGTTAAAAAGTTAATAAAATTTATTCTTTTCACAAGAAATAAAACAAAATACTGAAATACTTCCTTAGAGATATTCGTACAATATCACAATATGTCAAACATTAAAGAGAAGTCAGTTCAAAACAGGGAAACTAATTCTATCTCACAGCGAATTCGCTACGATAAATAACAGCATTAAGTAAACAAACAGTTCGCTAACAGCTACAACTGA
Source organism: Stegodyphus mimosarum (assembly GCA_000611955.2). NCBI lineage: Eukaryota > Metazoa > Arthropoda > Arachnida > Araneae > Eresidae > Stegodyphus > Stegodyphus mimosarum. Next base: position 348,399 of record KK122338.1, read on the forward strand.
GCTGAGGTGTTTTAGTTCGGCTTTTATAAGCTTTTTAATTATTCACTAGAACATTCTTGTAAAGCCTGTTTTCTCGGTTTTTGTAGATGGCAACAACAATTACGAGATATTTATTTATTAAATATTAAATGCACGCGCTCTTGTACTTTTACTTTTCCGTAGCTTTCTCTTCAAAAATCGTCTGCGTTGCACGGGAAAATAAAGCAATTTTAATTACAATTCTAAATAAATACGAAATCCGTAACAATATCGATAATAGAAAACTATAACTTGTGCAAACAAATTAATCTTAATAAGTCATGTGAGCACATCTGACTTCATACAAGTGGTGCAACGACGTTCTAATTAAATGCTGAACAGCACCAAAGGGTGATAAAAGCCATTCCTCTCACGGAACAGTTTCCATAGCTTTAAGAGCATTAGAGAGGGTACACGAGCAAATATATCACGCAAAAGGTTATGCCAAAGATATTCGATGGGATTGAGGTTCGGGCGAATATCGTGGTCGCTCCATACGAGCGATTTTTTCACACTCTATATGGAATATTAGCCCATAAGACTTAATTATACTTTACAGCCGTAACAATACCTCCTGTCAAAACATGCAGGTTATAGTTACAGATTAAGGAAAATACAGTTACGATAGAATTGCTAGCTCTGTGGCGTGGTGTTTTAATGATATTATTGGGCTTGTTCTGTAATTCTTTTTCTACTCAAGTCCTGACACATTTAAGTATCATTTTTAAGCAATCCGCTAATTTAAATATTTGTGAAGAATAAATCTTTATTGGTTTGATCACATGACGTTTGTACGTTCTGTTTTAAAACCGCAATAATTTCTACACAATGAAACTGACACTTGAATTCCGAAGTTCAGATTTGAACTGAATGGTTAACTTTTGGAAAGCAGTGCAAATTCGAACTGGAGTTGAAGGCATTTGTAAAATCATGACTTAGTATTGTTGTATGTAAGGATATATGAATTGAGTACATCTTTAAAACTAAAGGCACTCAGAGTGACTGCCACTTCAATTACTGAAGTTTTCATCGGTCGCTGAGAAACTCTCCGAAAACCGAAACGTTTCTGTTTTTGCTCCACAGCTCGCACAGTGATTCATCTACTGCAAGGGCAAGTGTACTCAGAAACACATGTTGAAAATAATTCAAGCAGGCTATGAAAGTGAATGCTGTAAACTAATACGCTCTGAAAAAAGCTTTCTTATTTCTTTTTCAGAAGGTCACTGAACTCGCGGAGACAACCTGAGTGAAATATGTACTGAGCGCAAAATGGAGCGCATTGTTTTATAGGATTCTAGTAAATGGGCAGTGAAGTACGAGTTATATCTTATTGAATGTTAAAAAAGATGTAGAAAATCTGAAATACATTACTTCCGAAAAATCTCCAGTTTAGCTGTGTAGCGCCAAATTGTGGAAACCGTTATCGCAATTCCAAAGAGCTATTTATGATATATATAAAAAAGAGATTATATATAAAAGCTCTTGCATCACAACACCACACGATAGTTACACACACACATACATATCACGAATATTTATTACATACTACGTATTATTGCCTATTTCTTTGGCGATAAACATTCAGTGGTCAGTGAAAACTGAAACTAATTAGCTGATGCAATTGTAGCAGCAAGATAATCAGATAGTAGTACTTCTGTTTTAAAATAAATCTCATGATTTTGAGATTAAACCCGACACTAAATGCATTTAAAGTGTTTATTTATTTTACAAAAAATATGATACGTAATGCCATTTATTATTACAATGCAATTCTTCTTTTCACTCTTTTTTTTTAAACCCAAATGTGTGTCAGCCTAGAAGGGCTATTACAGTCTTAGAACGGCATTTTGCGTCGCATCACTTTACGTCGCATCATCGAATCACTTTTCAAATTGTTAACCCCAGATATTATCCCCCTATATTACATTTAAAGAAACTAAGTAATGAAGAATCTACATGAATGCATGTATGTTTCTCGCACTGTGAAAATACAACGATACCAAGAGCTATAAAATTTTGAATAAAGTAGTCCTCCATCCGAATACGGGCACCTGAAAAAGTGCTTTTCTCAGCTCCATTATTGCTTTCAGTACTTCATCATCTCCTGCAGGCTGTGCATTCTCTAATTTCATTGCTTACAAGGAAAGAACTATAGAAATATTCTTTGTTCATTATTCGGATTGTTGTATATCAGGATCTCTAATAGAGTTGAAAAAATATCGGAAACTAATGTGTCCTTGATTTCCTGACCGCAGTCCTGAAATGCTAACTAGCAAGGGGGCATTTCCTACTCGTCATCACCGAGCGTTTTCCAAGCAGCGGTGGTAAGAGCTCGGAGTACTAAAGTGATGATCGTGGGTTCGACTCCCCGTGTGGAGACTTTTTTTTTCTTTTTCTCAATTTTTATACTATTCTTTTTCCAATTAAGCACAGAGGTGAATACTTTATTTTATTTATTTATTTATACTCAAAACGCATAGAAAAGGTAAAAATTTTCTGACTTTTCAACAAGGGATTGTAATTAAAGAACATACGAAAAGACTTTGTACATGAAAATTCAAAACTTTATTTGTCGACGTTCTATGATTACATGTGTTTGGATGATATTTATCGTAGAAACAGGGAAAACAATAATATTTCTGCATCTAGCACACGTTATGAAGCCGCATTTTTAAAATAACATCGTTGTTCCAACGTCTCCATACAAAAACATACTTGATAGACATTTATAAAGCATTCGCTCTCATCGCAAAGTTTAGAAGAAAACCACGCGTAACGTAACATATTACCGAATATTGGGGCGGATAATTGAGGATGAACAATCCAATGTCTTCTTAGGAAGTTATTTCTATTTCTTGCTCGATGAGATAAGAACAATTTTCTATTTTTTTAATAAAGTTTTTCACCTGATGATAAAAATATACATCGCAGGGTTGTACCAGTGGGGTACATTTAGAGGGAATTACTTTGATGCTACATGTTGGCAATCCTTCTTCATCTTAGAAGCGTTCGTCGTATAACTGCGGATTTGTTTGTCCTCCCCACGAGTTAACCAACAGAAGAAATTTATTTACTTGTACGTACGTGTGAAGCACCTGTAGAATAGCTGGCCCTTCTTTCCGTAAAGTGATCGCGGAGTCCCATTGATTTATGTACGAAATCATTTCATATTTCATACTGCATTTTGTATACATTCCACGATGATTTCCCATCATTCAACCACTGCTTGATTACTGAGGTATTATTCATAGCAAGATGAGCCAGAGCATTAGTGAAGGAAGAGTGAGCTTGGATTCTGTTTGGAGATGTTGTGGTTCCAGAAATCTCTTTTTTAAGTTTTTGATTTTCCACACGAGTCTCTTGTTAATGGTAGGAATTTCTTCAGGGGCTTCTTTATAACCACCATCTCTTTCTCAGGTTTTTCATTTGTAGCGGCTACTTTCTCTCGTTCATAGCATCATAATTTTACCTTTGAAACCGGCAATGCTTTTTCTTTCATGTGGGCGGATTCATCAGACGTCATTTGATAAATCATTTTAATTACAATATATAATATCTGGAACATCGATCATTTCGTATAACCGCCGCCCTTTCTAATGAATATATAAGAATTGATATATGTAATCATGTAATAATACTTCCGTTTTACAATAAATCTGATGATTTGGAGATGATTTCTGTGTGAGACGGAACACACAGAGATGAGAAAATCGTGTGTGCGGTCCCCGCAAGTCACTGTTACAGGTTTCCAAGCTGTTACGATATGTGAGACGACATGGTCTGACATCGCAGACGCAATATTTCTTTCCAGTTGACAGTATAAGAAACATAACTTCACGACTAGGGTCAAGAGATTTTAGGGTTCTGCGCAGTGTGTGTCAAAGCCTCTCGATTTCAGGAAGGCTGACGAACCAATGATCTTGTTTTTCCTCTGATATCGTTCCAGACATAAAGAATAATATTTTGTAAAAATTTGTCAAAATCAATTTTGTAAAAGTTACGATATCTTTTTTATACATCTCTCAGTCTTTTCAGTTATATTTAAGGAAAGTTTTTGCACACTGTAAAAAAAAATAGAACGGGAAAGGTTTGACACTTATAGGACAAAAACTGACCGAGACGTTTAATTTTAAAATCTGGAATTTTTGAGCTAAATTACAGCTTGCATTGAGGGTTCCCATAGTAGGCCGAAAGGATTATCTTATTGTAATTCTAGGTCTCAAACGCTAAAAATACGCTATTAATATTCCCATGCAGTTTTATTATTATAAAATCCTAATCTAGTAATAATCATACAAGAAATGAATTAAACTAAGAATACTTTTCATTTTAAATTTCAGTGAATAATGTTACGAGTTGGCTGTTTGTTAGTACTGAATCTTGAAAAATCTCATACTAACGCAAACATTTTCCTCTTCAGTTTTTGTAGAATCCCCAGGACCGTTCCTACCGGGGGTACAGCATGTAAAAGTACGAGGACGGCCAAAATTAGGGGCAGACAGACACTTGCGATACCCCACCTAAATGTTTAAATTAATTAAATTTTAATTGTAAATACTTGTCGTATCTAAGTATATTTTATACAATTTGTCGTAAGTAAGTACTTAGTGAGCATGAAATAAAAATTTTATAAATCATTGAGCACTTTTTTTCAAAATTTGGGGGCGGCAGTCTTAGGAAATTACGCAGCCAGCCAATAACCTAGGAACGGTTCTGACAATCTCTGAACATGATCTTAAATATCTCCTTGCATTTTTGTCGTACCAGAGTTAAACGTTTTGTATTTTGTTTTTTTGTAATGAATATAAATTTTCCCTAACTTCACACTGTAAATCTCGTAAAAAGTTATAGATTGTATTTTTTACAAAACTGATTATTTATATTTAAAAATACCAAACTTGAATATTTGCATTGTTAGAATATTTCTGAAATTCGAAACATACTATGTGTATGACCAACCGATTGCTGAAATAAAGGCTGATCCAGTGTATACACATACAGTCATAAGTGAAGGTACACTTTGTATTTTCTCAAAAAATTAGGAAAAAATTAAAAATCATTGTATTTGTTTTAGCAAAACATATATTTTTTATATAGTCTTAGAGATAACTATAAAATATTAAATCGAAATTCAAATTAATAAACTACACAAAAGTAAACAGAATATTTCAACCTATCAAAGTGAAGGACAAAAGTGAAAGCACAGTCATGAAAACATTAGAATAAAATGTAGTTGATATTTTGTGGTGAATCCTCTGTTTTTGTTAACATCCATGAGTCTATTTGGCATGGAATTCAGCAGGGTTCAGGTGTAATTTCAGGGATGTTTCGGAAGAAATTTTGTCCCATTCTTCTAGAAGAAGCCTTTTCGGATCAGTATGCCGTGTTTCCTTACTCTGCTGTAAAAAATTCTTTCTGTAAATGTTCGATGGGATTTAAATCAGGGAATTAAGGGAGATGGGATTTAAATCAGGAATAATGAGAGGGTTTGGTTTATGCTATAACAACCCCAGACAGACAATATATGTCATACGTTAAACTAGCGAAAACGCCTTCGTAGAACTTGTTGCATAACTGAAGCTTATGGCCTTTTCTTTTACAAGAATATTCAGATAGACATGTTGGCCCATTGTGTCATCGATGAACTGAAGATTGCCGAAACCTGTACCTAACAGGCTCCAACCCCATACCATCATACTTTTGTCCCCGTGCTTTACTGTTGCTTGAATGTGCTTTTCGTGTAGATTAGTTTTCGGTTATCTCCAAACAAAATTTCTGTCGCTGCTAAGAATTAATAAGAATTTAATTTCAACGGAAAACAATACTGTTGCGTTTCTTATGGGTTCGTGGATTTGGAGAAATTAACGACAACTCTTGATGAAGAATCAAAACGCAATTTATTTAGCCAATATTACTCAATTTATTTTTAATATTATTTTCATATTATTTTTTTTTAATAATATATTTACGATATTTAGCCAATATCGTCGAAAAACTACGACAAACACGCTGACACAATTAGCAACACAGCCTTCAGGCTATCAGGCTTATGACGGTAAAGCACTAGAGTACAGCTCCTGAGTCGACCAACTCGACACTAGACTGACAATCAACTGCTACTCCGCTTACAGGCAGGGTTTATATAGCTTTTGGCCTGCATTCAAGAATATTCTGGGCCAAACCAGTAAGAATTCGTTCTAGAATGTTCTCCATCCGTCTGGTTACAGTCGAAAACATCGCTGATGAAAACGTGGCGGAGAAAACAACACAAAGCGGAAACGTCGCGGTGCAAAACATTGTGGGAGAAAAGAAAGCAAAGAGAAAACATCGCAGTTCTAAAACATTGTGGTACGAAATATCGTGGTCGAAAATAAAGCGGTTCAAAAACTTCGCAGTTTAAAAACATCGTCGTAAGAAATATCGTGGTAAAAAATAAATTATCTAGAAATTATCGCATGACAATAATATCGCACACATGCATTTTTCAAATCTTATATTGACATATTATGTAACTGGCTTTCTTCATAACTAACAAATCGACATCCAAAAAATTGATCGCACTCTGTACATGAAAATGTTGACGATACCTTAAGAATAAACGGAAACAAAACAAATATAATTTTCATTAAAACAACATCAGATTAACAAATATGAAGGAGAATAATTAGATAATTTAACTAAGCAATTTTGATAGAGGTAACCTCATACAGTTACTTATCTTCTTTTTTCTAAGCATTTTTAGACTGTATTCTTCATAAAAAAATCATTAGTAAAACATTATAAAAAGGTTAATTTTAATGACCCTTGTTAATTAACTACGTAAATTCAAATTTCCATTAAGTTCTATAAGTTGCATTAATTTTCTACTCATTTTAAATGCTTAAGTTTCCTTTTTACTTTTTCAGCAAAAATTTATTAGTTGATTCAAAAATATGAAATACAGAATTAAAAAAATCCTTCTTTCCTTCTTGCGCTTCCAAATCATTTTGCGAACAAGCATTTACAACTTTTAAAACCTGAAAGCGCATGTGTGCGATGTTATCGTCCTGCGATGATTTGTAGATATTTTATTTTTTGCCCCGATATTTTCGACGACGTTGTTTTTAAACTGCGAAATTTTTTGAGCCTCTTTATTTTCTACCACAATGTTTTAGAAGTGCGATGTTTTCTCTTCGTTTTCTTTTCTCTCACGATGTTTTGTACCGCGACGTTTTCGCCTTACGTTGTTTTCTCCACGACATTTTCGTCCGCGATGTTTTCGCGGGCACAATCCATCTACGGCATGTCCATAATTTTGTAGCCAAATGGGCGATTTCGAACGAAATGTGGCAACCATGCATTTCCTTGCCTTTTCTGGCAACCCTAAAGCCGCCTTTCGAGAAAGCTATCTTACCGCAGCTGGACTTTCGTAGTAATATCTCCGACCAAAATACACTACTTTTACTCAAATGGTCCCTTGCAAAAGCAAGCCTTTTCTTTAGATTAATTTTGCCGATATATGCCTTTATTCTGATTTGTAACCAGTCAGATGAAGATTTTCTGAGATAGTGCTTGAATGAATTTCTTTGTGAAAGTCTTCTTTGAGTGTTGTTGCGAAAGCACTTGAAGAAAGTTTTGGATTCACTTTAACAATATTGACAACTTTTATCCTTTTTCTACGAGTCAACATTTTTGAGCGGCCACTTCTTGGCGCTTTTATCACACTACTTTGTAATTTGAAATTTTTTTTATCATAGTTCTTACTATGTATTGACTCCTATTTACTATTTCACCAGTTTTTTTCCAGCGATTTATTTTGATTACATAAACAAATGATTATTTTCCTTTCTTCAATTAATTCCCACAGGCTTACTAGCCATTTAAAAATTTCGACAAACTAAGCAAAAATAGTCACATTTTCAGCTCTAAGTCAGATAAATAAAACAATCACCTGTCACTATTAAACTCTCACTCTGATTGGTACACACTGAATGTCGCACTACAACTTAATTTGAATAAAACTCAACACTGTGCTTTCGATTTCGTCTTTCATTTTGATTGGTTGAAAAGTTCTGTTTATTATTCCAAAAGGTATTAGCTCAAAAGCTTAAAGGCGTTAGCTTAAAACATTTATGGTAATAATTATATTTGCTTTGTAATTCAAAGGGGCTTTGTCCCTGAAGGACTATTGTTTTCGTTTTGGCATTTTGCGTTGATTCACTATAAACAGCGAATCACTTTTTAAATTGTTGCCACCAAATATTAGAGCCTCGTATTAAAGAAATTAAATAATGAAGAATCTGCATAAATGGACGTGTGTTTTTCTCATTGGGATAAAACAACGGTACCTAGAGCCATCAAATTTTGAATAACGTACGTCTCCACCTGAATATGGGCATCCGGAAGCTCGAATTTGGAATTTGTTTTATTATCGATTTCATATTTTGAGCCGATTTCATATTTTATTAGTTTTTGATTAAGAAATTTAACGATTTCAAAGCGAGCAATGGCAACACTATACGAAAAAAAAAAACCCTCTCCAGCGCGCGAGACTGTGTATCGGAAATTCTAAAGATATGCTCTATTAAATATTTTGTGATATTGCTGTTGCATTGAAGTTTATAGTTTATAGTGCGAAGAACATGACTTTTAATAAATAAAGGTAACACATAACAACGTTAAAAAACCGCCTCTTTGGGCGCAATATTAAATCTGAAAGCTTTCAGATTTTTCTTTTATAAGTTTATTAATTTGAGTTTTAATTTAACATTTGGTAGTTATCTTAATAATATTCTGAAGGTAATATAAATAATACATGTTTGGATATAAATAAGGAATTTTATTATTTTTTTCCCCTCCATTTTTTAAGAAAATGCGAAGTGTGCCTTCACATGTTTCTCTTACTCTATTTAACATAAAAATATATTTGGGAAATTTTAATTTTCTTCTGAAAAAGGCATGTGAATAACAGAAGAAATTTTATAAAAGTTTTAAATTTAAAAATCAGAATATCTGTTAAATACGCCCAGTATGGAACTTTTATTTTTGGAAATCATTATCCACACGCTGTTTGCCTGCCTGAAGATAAGCAAAAAAGATGTATTAAGACATTTGAAAATAGTAGTAAAAGTTATTAAAATTGAAATTTTCTTTCTAGAATAATGTAAAAAGTAAAACCATTAGAAAATTCATCCGTAAAAAATGTTTGAAACTTCTCTGAGAATGTTATTTTTGTCTCCTTTTTTAAGCGAAATATTATTCCATCGTTTTTGTTGCTATCTTTAAAAATGGGAGAACACGTGATATAAAATTTAGATGCAGAATGTTAAATGTAAATGATTCACATCTTGATTTTTTCTCCCAGCGGCTACAGGGACAAAATTGTCTGCGTGAGATGAAGGAAACAAAGCGAGGAATGTGTGTTTTGTTGATGACTAAAATTCTGAGACCAAAACAAATACCATCGAGACAGCTTAATTATTGGAATCACTCCTCAAAAGGATTGTAAACAGGATTCTGAATTCTGTAATTGGAATCATTTCACCTGAATGTACTCAGTGTTTGCCAGACGGCATTGAAATTGCGAAAACCATTATGTCATTGCCAGCGAGCTAATAATAGGACAGCTGTCGCATAACATAAATCAGAGTAGGAAAACAGTTCTTCGTTCTTATGCACGAGGACAAAATTTCTTTTCGTTGCGAGCAGATCGAGAAAAAAAACATATGCAAAGCAAGGTTGAGCATAATTCGTTTTCATTGCTTTGTTTACTTCAATTTGGAAGTTTTCATTTTCAAGGACATGCATAGCAAAAGAGCCAAGTTTCAAAAATGTCGTTTGTTTACCACATTTTATGAACTTAAATGGTTTTAATTTAATAATTACTTTCAGAAAGGTGCTAATGTAAGAGTGTTTGGTATGACGCAAAAAAATTGAATCGTTCTATGTGTACGAATTTTTGTAATTTACAAAAACAGTTAGGCTCTTTTTTTATGAGAAGGTAAGGGAAAAATCAATTACGCAGCTATTGGTTGAAGAAAAATTTAACTCAGAATGCTGAATCAATTCGAAAAACATTATAATTTCTAATTAGAAAATAAATGCGCATGCCACTCAGGTGGAAAGGTGTTTAGTGACTCTGACTATCGTACCAAAGGGCCCGAGTTCGAATCACAGAGAAGGCCTGGATGTAATTTGTCCGTCCCTTCCTAGGAGGTAACAGTGGCCCATTGTTAAGTGCTTGTGTAATAAAGAGACCACCGTTGCCGGCTAACGCCTATAAACGGCTAGAATCTGTCACTGGAAAAAAAAAATGCGACAGGTAAGTGCTTTTAAACAGATCATCTCTGATGTTTCGATGACGTTATAAGGTATTTCACTCGCCTTCTTAGCATGCTTTCGTAGTGTTGTGGATAGCACGCTCGACGCGTATTTCTAGAGGTCCGTGGTTCGAGTCCCGGCGAAGACAATGCTCATTTTTCATGACTCTTGCTGCCAAATAAATCGTAATGATTCTAAAAATGGCGCCCGAACTAAAAAATGTGGTGGATGATGATTCTCCACCACCGGGATTTGGCGATTGGGTATCCAAATCCCCAGTCGCCCTTTAAAAAAGGGGAAGTATATAAGGTATTTCTCCCACCTACTTAGCATGCCTTCGTGGTGTAGTGATCTGCACGCTCGACGTGCGTTTCGAGAGGTCTGTGGTTCGAGTCCCGGCGAGGACATTGCTCATTTTTCATGACTCTTGCTTCCAAATAAATCCTAATGACTCTACAACGTCAAATGTGTAGTATTTTATATTAATGAAATTTACTGTTTTTTTCCTTGAAAGAGAAAGCAAATAAGGTAAATAAATGGGACGTTACATTTTCATAAAAATTTGATTTATTTTTTCCCTACTTGTTGAAATAGGCACAGAAGTTCAATTGTAAATAAACTAAAATTTTTAAATTTTTCATTCCTCTTGTTAACGGTTGCATTTCTATTGCCGCTCATAATAGCTGATAATGAATTTTCTTTAAGAAGAGATCAAAACCAGGATACATTCACACATTTCCTTTCACAACTAAGTGTTTTAATCAGTGGAGTATCAAATCCGCTAACCATTCTTCCTTAGTAACTTTCTAACCCTAGGGGGTGTGGTTTGCTTTATTTAATTACTAGCAGAAGTAGTCGATGCCAGTTAAGTTAGATTGAGAGTAAAGTATCTAACAACAGAGAGAACGGTTCCGCTGTCCTCCTCTACTAACGATGCAAAAATTATGATTCATAGGCATACATTTTTCAGTCTGATGCGATATGAAACCCACATAAAAATTTTCTATAGAAAAATAAACTAATACTCTCTCATTATATCAGCAAGAATGGTATACAGTTTTTAATGATTTTCGTCTTTCTAATCAAATGGTCGTAAAAACTCAAGTTCCATCCGATATTTCACCTATATTCAGTTTTAGTTGATTAAATGTGCAAAAAAATTGATCATCATTGATCAGAAATCAATAACGCGAACAATCATACACGCAAACAGACATTCTTCTTCATACACTGCTCGACATTGAAAATGCAACGCCAAGAAGGAGTGGTCAGAAAGTGATGAAATTTGGATAAAAGACAGAGACTGCAAGCAGCAATAAGTGATCTTTATTTCAGAATGATAGTCAGAATACAGAGCAAGAACGGCGTAAGCTCAGGATGTAGAACCAACCACTCTGGCTGCACCTGCACCCCTCCTTCTTCCCACATTCCCTTGTTTCAACCATGTTCGCCATAGCCGATGCACCGTGCTCGCATCCATGTGGGTATCAGCTGCGATTTGACGTAAGAACCAACCCGCCCTTCTCAGTCCGATCACCATACCCCTCGTAAAATCGTCTATCTGCTGGAAGTGCCTTCGTTGACGGCGGCCTGGCATTCTCTTCTATTATGCGTATCCTCCGGGACAAAAACCAACTTTCTTCGATAATTCGTCTGGCATAAATAACGACACGAATATTGCCCATTCTACACGTTCTTTCCCTTATATCTTACTTCACGTGCGTCGGAGAGCTGCGCATTTCACATCATTCTCATAACTCAGTGACGTGCGTCTACTCTAAAATTTACACAAATTTCTGACCACTCCTTCTTGATGTTGCATTTTCAATGCCGAGCAGTTTATATATAGATTTTGTAAAACTTACAAATTTTTGATTAAGAAATTCTACGATTTGGAAGCGAACAGTAGCAACACTTTTCGAAAAAAAGCACTTTTATTCCCAAAACGCAAGACTGTTGTCACTCGGAAAAATGAGTGCGAAAATGAGCGTTTTCAGGATTTTTTTAATTAATATCTCGATTGATTAAAGTCGTACGAAGATGGGAACAGTCAAAATGGCCTCCCACGAATTTTTCGAATCGGGATAAATGCATTTAATGTTGGACAATGCTATTTTTATTTCTAAAACTTGGAATTTTTCTATTGACAAACTCTAGGATTTGTAAGCGAGCAGTGGCAACACTTCTCGAAATAAAGCAGATTTTTATCTCCAACGTGCGAGACTGTTGCCACTCGGAAAAAAATGAGGGCGAAAATTAGCGTTTTTAGAGTTTTTAATTAATATCTCTGATTTTAGCTACTTTTTTTTTGGAAAAAACGGGGACGTCGGCCTTTCCCAGGACTCAGAAAATAACTGCAGAACGTTTGGTGACGATAGCTAAAGTAGTGACCGAATTAATCGAGAACACACACACACAGATATTCTTCTTTATGTATAGATGGCAAAGCACTCGAGGGCTATCTGCCTAAGAGGAGGATACCTTCATGGAGAACTTTCTAAAGGAAACTGGCTCGTATACACAAAAGGAAAACCACGAATACGCCTACGCAGCCAGCCCGTTCGCCTGGAATCGAACCCAGGTTGGAGCTACTAGTGTTCAGAGACTGCTCGGCAATTGGTGAGCCCTTAGTTGTAACTTAATAGTAACTTAAAATTGTAGTAACTTAAAAGTTAAGCTATTACTCTTGTCGTTGTAAATCTGCTAATAGCTAAAAGTTAAAGGCTCTTGGAAAGTAATTTTTATTTATTTATCAGGTTCGATTATTTATCAAAAGTAATGTGTTCTTCCATTACTTATCTCTGTGTCTAGATAATATTCTTTTGTATTTCTACTTCAAGTGGTCTTGTTAGCTTAATGCTACTTTTATTATACCTACTTACGCATTATCACAGTTGGAATTTGTGAATTCAGTTGCCGACAATATTATCGATAAAAATCTCAATACCTTTCACGTATTTTTATGAGTTTCGATAGCATGGTGTGCTACTTCCTTCAGATAAGCTGATTTGTCAGTATTAAATTTATCTATGGTTTAACGCAGTTCCTTGACCCGGATTATTTGCCACTAATTTAATCTTTGCTAAAAGGAGAAAAAAAATGTAATTTCTTAATCTGATTCTCTAGGTTTAAGCTTAACATTTGAAATCTATTTGGGTTAATTCTTAAGTGAAGGTAACACAATGAAGCAGTTCTGTTAACTTTGTTAAAGAAGTCGCTTAAGTACAGGAGGAGTGCCATTTATTAGATGACGAAACTTCTGACTAAAAATTTATGCTTTCGCCAAAATATGAAACGCACGTTAAAAACAAAATATATTTATATACTTTTATTGAAAGTTTACTGAAAAAATGACATACATTTTTAGTCCAAAGGGACGTTAACCCAGAAGAGGAGCTATTAGTCCCGAAACGGCATTTTGCTTCAAATCACTAAAAGCGTTGAATGACTTTCAGATTGTTGCCACCAAATATTATTGCCCTGTATTATATTTAAAGAAATTAAGTAATGAAGAATCTGCATGAATGTATGTATGTTTCTCGCGTTGTGAAAAAACAATGGTACCTAGAGCCGTCAAATTTAGAATAACGTAGTCCTCCACCCGAATATGGTCACCTGGAAGCCCAAATTTTGAATTTCGAATTATTTTTCTAGGGACTGTAGGGAATAAAACATTTTTATTTCCAGCGAGCGAGACTGTCTATCGGAAATTCTAAAGATATGCTGTTTTAAAATATTTTTGCACAACTGGGCGTTAGCCGAAATGCTCTCAAAATGTATATATGTTTGTGCAAATGAAAAAAAAAAAACGCCCGGCGTAATATAAAATCTGACAGCTTTCGGAATTTTAGTCCAAAGGGATTTGAATTCCGAAGGATTATTACTTTCGTTTTGGCATTTTGCGTCGTTTCACTTTTCAATTTACTGCTTATTTTATTTATTTATTTATTTATTTTTTGACGTAGCTTTCTCTTCAAAAATCGTCTGCGTTGCACGGGAAAATAAAAGGAATTTTAATTACAATTCTAAATAAATAGCCAAATAAATGTGAAATTCGTAACAATATTCTCTAAAACTTTAACGAATTTTTCATTAACAAACTCAAAGATTTCAAAGCCAGCAATACCAACGTTGTACAGAAAAACATTTTTATCTCCAGCGCGTGAGAGCGTGTACCGAAATTTCTAAAGATATGCTCAATTTAAAATTATTTTGCGATATTGCTGTTGAATTGAATTTTATGGTTTAAGTGCGAAGAACATGGTTTTTAATAAATAAAAGTAACACACAAAATGTTAAATAAACGCCCGTTTGGACGTAATTAAAAAAAATTGGATGGCTCTAGGTACCTTTTTTTTTTTTTTTCAAATTTCGCACTAAGAGCACTATTGAAAATTTCAATCAAGTATAGCAATCAATGCAGGGGAAAATTCCGTTCTCAAGATCTATAATTATAGTTTAATTCCTCACCATTTTAATGAGCTTTAACATAAACTAAGTAGAAATAATAGCGACCGTTGCCAATTTAAGAAACTAAATAGCAACTGTCATATAAAATTAAACTCAGCTGGGGAAAGGAATTTCAATTTGACAGTTTTTTATTTTGCAGTTATTAATTAAATGTAAAATAATACATAAAGAAACATATCAATACATTAAAAATTATTTTGCCATTTCACTAAAAGAGGTGTAAATAGAGAGTTGCAGTTTATACATGAATGTAAAATGTAATTATTTGAATTCACAAACAGAGTAAGGGTGCTTAATTTTTTACTTCCTTGTACGAAGTTGATCATAATAGGCCATGTATTTTCGATGTGTTCGCATACAAACAGATTGAACCTCAGCGACTCGATAACAATATCCGAGTGATAACATTTTCCGAGACCACTTTATGGTGCGTCTATCTCTACATATTGTTACGAAAAATTCGGCGGTTGCGCCTGTATGTAAGCTTTCCGGCATAGCACTAGGGTTGCCATAAAATAGTGTATGTTAGGGTTGCCAGATTGGCGACTTTATCGCCCATTTGGCGACCAAATTGGCGATATCCCATGGTCCAATCGGGAAGCTTCTAGAATAACTTCCTGTCGAGCTATTTCTCGAAACGTGTGGAACTTAAAGAAAAGCTATATAAACCCTTGCGTTTCTGAGAGCAGTGAGTTGCGAGTTAATTGTGAAGTAGTTGCGAGAGTGTGATTAAGTGGGTGAAGTAGTGTGAGAGTTGTGAGAATCGCTGCTTACTGTGAGTGCTAAGCTACGCGAAAGTCTTGTGAACGGAAAGCAATCGAGATAGTGCTTTGCCGTGAAGCTATCTTTACAGTATAGCTTGACAGTGTATTGGTGATTGTTCCACGGTGTTTTATTATAAGTTTAGTGTTGCCGTGAAGCTACCTTTACAGTTACAGCCTGAAGCTGTGTTGCTGATTGTTTCAGCGTATTTATTGTAGATTTTCGACG
>KK122338.1:404045-454518 GCA_000611955.2 Stegodyphus mimosarum
TCAGGTGAAATTAACAATCAAAAAGTTGAACTCACTTGAAGGGAAGAATTTGAAACTTATTTAAGCCTTGCTAGTTTATCAGATGGAACAATCTCCAGACGAGCAGCCGTTTGAAGTTGAAACCCGAAGCTCTCCTTTGGGCATGATTCCAACCCGCACAGAGATGATGTTAGCAGTCCTGAAGGATGTAGGAAAATGAAGTAAAGCATAGATGTTCCCAGTAGGAAGATGAAGGAAAAGCATAGATGTTTCGAAGCGAGAAAACTGGACCTATAGACCGATGTGAAGAAGGTGGAAACTTGTAATTTTCTGAACTAGACCCATTCAGGCGAGTTGATGGTAGTACTCGGATCTAAGTTGCATCCACTATGGTGTTAACGCATTGATTCGATGAGAAAAAACACCATTCTCGACTCCTACACGGGGATGGTAAAGTGCGGAGGAGTATACTTCAAGTGATTTTTTTTAGATGTACATCTTTATCTTATTTCCCATCTCCGGCTCTGCCCGAGGAAGAAAAAATGAAGTCTTCTTACAGCTGCGAATCCAAGGCAAAAAGGGCTGAACATGGCCTTGCATGACGATTTTAATCGTCCAGAATCCAGAATTTTCGAAAATCACCAAATTTGGTGAATTAGTATGCAAATCTCGCCAAACACAAAACAGTGCTGCGAAAACTTAGTTTTTCCTTCTTCACACCAAAAAAAAAATTCCACCCTCGCCACCCCCTTCGCCAAGAAGGAGGGGGGAGGGAAAGAAAGCGACAAACCTACCACTCCCCTACCACGCAACCGGACGCAGTACATGACCTTGACGAAAAAGTGCTCAAAACGACGCTTATAGCAGAATAAATTTCTAGACACGAAATTCAACAATTTTAGCAATTAAATGGGCATAATTCTCCAACGGGGCGACGTACAGTCATGAAAGTAGATTCATAAGAAGGGTAAATTTTTTCTCTCTAAGAAGTATTAATTTCATCCATGTGAATAAAAAGGAAGTATTTTTAAATTTCAAATATTACGCAGAAACAACCGATTTCCCATTGTCTCCTTTTCCCGAAAGCTATTACTATCGAACGCGTAACGTAAGAATGAGAACTCTGTTTAACTCGCATAAAAATAATTGATTCAATAACATAAGCAATACAATTCGTGAAGAAAAAAATTAGAATAAGCATAAATTAATGCATATAATTTACTCACTCAATAATTAATTAACAAATAACTGCAATTAACTACACATTAATCCATAATTCTAAACTAACCAAAAATCACTACATAACACGGCTAATTTAGGTTGACTCGCAACCTAATAGACTTGAAGATTATTCGAAATGGCCAAAGGCGAAACGGCATAACAGCAAGATAGCAACGAAACTTGTGCTGGCTAGCAAAAACACGTTCTGAATAAACTCAGAGATTCACCCGTTTAAATACTTACTTCACTTAACTTTAAATTTACATCCTGGCGAGAAATTGCGAGGGGAGCTTGAGGAGTTCAGGAAAGGTACCAAATTTAAAATAATTTGTTAAACAAAATAAAGGAAACCCTATAGCATAATCTGAAGAATATTCGTACTGGAATGAATGAATCATCAATGAGATAAATGACAATTAGAAAGCCAATCCGTAAGTACGAGGAATGTTCCCAAAGATCTATGAATTTAATTACAATTTTTTTATTTCATCAGTTTGCATCAATATTATAATACAGTTTTCCAGCGCAATCCCCATTTAGTTGAATACACCTATTACAACATAAACTAATTTTTAAGCCGTCCTCAAAGAACTTTTGTCTACTAAATCCACTTACTTATGGGGATGGTTAAACTGTCAAATCGAACAAGCCTATCAAGATTTGTTTTTCCTCTGGAAACAGATTTGGGAACCGGAATATGGGAACAGAGTACGTTGAATAATTTCTAAAGTGTTCTCACCCTCTTTCCACAAAAAAAGAAAAGGACTTTTCTTCGCAGCTTCCATGGTTGCAAAAGCAATGCTACAAAACTGCGCCTCTTAGTCAAACAGCTGAATCAGATTAAAATTGCATGGAATAGTTGTGTAAATTTATCAAAACTTATCTATGATCGATTAGACTGCCTATAAACTCTAGGAATTGAACTAAAGCTCAGTTCGTAAAACTTCTAAAATAACGTACCTAATATACCCTCAGAGCCCAGAGTATAAATAAGGCCAGAGTGCAGTAAATGGCCCCGTGGGGTATGAAGACAGTCTGAAAATGTGCTAAAATCAATTAGTAACTATTTAATATCTATCGAATGAATGAAAAAAAGCATTGTCTCAACTGCAGTTGCATTTCATATTTTGCTCAACAACACTAAAATGTAAAGAGAAGTCGCATATTTATATTACAATTATTTATATTACGCATATTAATTATCTTGTCTTTTGAAATAGATATAATCCTCTTTTCTGTGCTTATTTTTTTGATAAAATTTTATTTTTTATTTTTATTTTAAGCAATATTATAAAGTAAAGAACGACACGTATTTTGACTTAATAGCAATATTCTTGTGTTTCTTTTTAGTTGTAACTGCTGTGAAGGCTTTAAAACAATTAGTTATCGGCAGGAATTTAATGTCAATTTACAACAACTTTGCTAATTTCTGGAGAGAATTGACCAGTGATTCTCAGCTTAGATGGGTAAGAATTATCTTTGCTTAGCTATTTAAAATCAATGCTTGTTTAAAAAATATTCTTGAATATATTTATATAGTGCATAAATAACAGTTTCTAACTGCGAAGGAAATTTTGATTTTTATGAGGAGATTACTCAAACATTCACAACGACTTGTTGTAAGGAGAAACTCTGAAGATGCTGATTGTGCTTATCTACATTGTCTTCCATGCACACTCTTTTCTTGCCCCTCAAAAAGAAAAAAAAATTGAAAACAAAATCTGATGGGTTTCGGACCTTCAACGGTTTGCTAAGGTTTTTACGCTTTCACTGAGCTCGCAGCCTACGAGTCTGCTGTAGCACTCATTCCTGTAACTCCTTTCTTCCTTCCTTTCTTTCTTTTCTTTTCTTTTTTTTTCTTTACTTCTTTGTACGAAGTAAACGAAATATTGTAATCACGAAAAATTCCGGGTACCATGTTTGAACGATAATATCCATTTTTACCGCTATCGAATGAAATTCAAGCTTATTTTTGCGTGACATATGAACTTATGGACAGAATAAAGGACTATTTTTCCCCAAACGAATTATAAAACTGACTTAAAATGGATTTAGAAGAGATTTTTTGGAGTCGTCTGTATGTACGTTCGTATCTCGCATTACTCAAAAACGAGTAGTCTTGGAAATTTGAAATTTTGTATATAGAATTGCTATAACATGTAGTTGTGCACTTTCCTCTTCAGTTGTAATCGGCCTCACCAAAAGTATATAAATATATATCCACTCTTTACTCCGCTCAATGAGATCAGTTTCTTTAGTCTTATATGTTGTTAAATTGTGCAATTGTTGCTTTAAAAATGATTGAATTTTGTTGTTCATATCTTCCGGTTAAGGTTTTTGTTCCTTTAGTTAATCTGCATGCAATATTTGTAGAATAATCAACAATTTAAAACTTGTTTAAGTGCGGCTAAGCTTAATTTTGCTTTACAATAACAGCCATATTTGTTTACATTTGAAGCTTAGCAGAATAGTGAATAAATTCCTTCTGCTCCTTCAGTGTCTTTTAGCCGAGTGGGACCAAAAGGAGACTTTTAACTTTGTGCACTGAAAAATCTGCCTTCTTGCCTGTTGGCCGGATTTCTTGCTTTTCCGTATAAACTGTACTTTTAATTGTAATTTTTTTCAATTGTTTTAACTGGTTTTTTATGTTTTCTATGTCTTTCAATTTTTAATGAAAATATTCTGAATTTTTATGTATTTTTGCCTTACCGCGAAGCAAGAACTGAATTAATTGAAGGAGAAATATATCTGTATGACATTCGAGGAAATAAGGGTGGTATTAGCAGCAAATATTGTTGTCAGTCTGTCTTGGACAGAGGAGAATGTTTACGAATAGCGCAGGCGCATTAGGTAAACGGTGCTAAATCGTCTGTGAAAAACTGTTTCTTTTTTATTTGCTTAATTTCTTTTATACATCGTTTTAAGTTTATTATAGTGTTTAGATAGAATATGTGGCAACGCTTATATAATTCTTCAGATGACATAATTTTTATGCATTCTGAGTTGTCAAATGAATGAGATATAAAGCTGTTAAGTGGACTTAGCGCCAGAGTGTGTCTATGGTAAATAGATTTGGTGAATTTTAAAGGGTTCATTTATTCTATTGTGGTTTATGCGCTTTCAACGAAGTAGATTTAACTTAATAAATTTAAAGGAAATTCAAGAAAAGATGCGTATAATTTAGTGGTGTATACATCAGCTTTTTTTTTCGTTTCTATTAGGTATCTTGTTCTTCGCACTTACATGATATACAATCCAATTTAACGATGACACAAAAATTTCAAAATCATAAAATTGTTAAAAGCAGCATAGCATGTTTAGAATTCCGATGTATTGTAAAGTATTGACATACCTTATTCCATGTTTTTTTAATCGTTCTCGCTTTGATTAGAGTTTTGTGTGTTAACTTTATAAGTATCATATTCTTCGCACTTACGTCGCATAAAATTCATTTCAACAGCAAGATCACAAAATATTTAAAAACTGCATACCTTTAGAATTTCCGTTAATTTGATGACTCTACGTATTGTTTTTTTCACTATGCGAGAAATATACATACATTCATGCAGATTCTTCATTATCAGTTTGAAAAACAGTCCTACGTACAGTGTTGCCATTGCTCGTTTTGAAATTGATTGGCTCGTAAATCAAAAATTTGTTAAAAGTTTTACAAAATATTAAATAGATAAAAAAAAAAACTTGAAAAAAAAATTGGAAAGGTTTCAGATTTTAAACTACGCCCAAAGGGAATTTTTTTAACGTTTTGTGGGTTACCTCTATTTATTAAATATCATGTTCTTCGCACTTAAACCATAAAATTCTGTTCAACAGCAATATCGCAAATAATTTAAAAATGAGTATATATTTAGAATTTCCGATACACAATTCCCCGCGCTTTAGATAAAAAGTTTTTTTCTTTTCCCGTAGAGTGTTGCTATTGCTTGCTTTTAAATCGTTTGAGTTTGTTCATCAAAAATTCGTTGAAGTTTAAAAAAATATGCAATAGATAATAAAACAAATTCGAAATCCCAAATTTGGGCTTTCAGATGCGCATATTCGGGTGGAAACGTACGTTATTCAAAATTGGATGGCTCTAGGTACCGTTGTTTTATCCCATTTGGAGAAATATACATACATTTATGCAGATTCTTCATTATTTAATTTCTTTAAATATAATGGAGGGCGATAATATCTGGTGGCAACAGTTTGAAAAGTGATTCAGACTTTTAATGTTTCCGGCGGAAAATCGCAAAACGGAAACAATAGTCCTTCAGGGACGAAGCCCCTTTGGACTAAAAACGCCGCTTTGGGGGTAATATAAAATCTGAAAGATTTCAGATTTTTTAATTAATATTTTCTTACTGTCACTTTAATTATGCTTCTCATTAGAGGAACAAAGAATAATCTTTAAAAAATATTTCTGAATTAAAATAAATTTGATAATTTATTAGAAGTGATTAGATAGAAAGACTTCTTCTTGCGATAATTATTGCTTAGATAGTTACATTTAACATTTATCTTGATAGACATGATAATTAGTACAAATTTGCTGTCATTATTGTAATTCCTGTTAGTTTGCTTAGATGAAAACTGAGCTAGGGAGTAAGACAGAAATATTGAGCTTTAAAAAAAATGCAGTTTACTTTATCATAAAGATGTGCTTTTTAAATACGTTTATAATATTTTTTAAAGTTCTTTATTCACTACTTTTCAATAACATTTTAAATGAGGTTGTTTACGAGGATTTGACCTCCTTATTCTATAGCAAAGGCAGTTTGAATTTCTTTAGAAATTTGAGAGAGCAAAGGGAAATAGTTTTCCTTTAATATCATAACTAAATTACTTTCTTTGACCGTACTTCCATTTGAAATTCCGTCTCATATTTAATGATGGAAAAATTCTAAAGTTACGTTTTAATTGCAACAAAAAATCGTCAGATATTCTCTTTTCCTACAGAGGCTGACATTTAGTCTATTCTTTCCGCAAAATAATTTAGAGGAATCGTTCTTATGATAGCTTTTTTTTATACCATAATTCTCAATATTTTTGGGAATGTAATGAGCATTGTAACTATGCCATTCAATAATGGATAAATTTCTACATAGCTAGTACAAATATTGCCGTAAAATTAAAAATACGTGTTGTGCAGAAAATAATTACAACTAGCGGATTACAACCTAAGCAATATTTAGTATAAATTCTATGCAGTGGAAAACTGTAAATAAAAGGAACTACTAATTTATACTGAAAATCTGAAAACAAAATGGAACTATTAACTTAATGTACTGTGTACAAAGTAGCTAGGTGCGACGAAAGTAAAATTTATGAGTTCTATGTACACCTGAAACGAAAGTGCATAAAAACATTTCAGCATGAATGAAATCAGTTCTTGCTTTCCAAGCAACAACCAATTCGTAAATAATTTTTTTGTTTGCAAACCAGGAAACAAAAACTTTGGACACTTCAAGTTAATACCTGTACTTATGATGTCATAATTTAAATTGTAGTATAAGAACTTTTTCTCAATATCAATAAAAGAATTAACGTGGCAATAATATACCGTGACAATTATCTTAATCTGAAACAAAAAGGTTGCCAACAGCAACTATTTATTTAAAATGCTCATATGAACGAACAGTATTCAACATACAATGACGTCACACGCAATCGCGTGCTTTCTTCAACGTCAGAACCTGACCTGATATAATAATAGTATATTTAATATTTGGCAATGCTATTTTTATTTCCTGTTTTATACAAAACTTAACAAATTTTTTATTAACGAACTCTATTATTTGAAAGCGAGCAGTGGCAACACTTTTCGAAATAAAGCAGATTTTTATCTCCAACATGCGAAGCTACTGCCACTTGGAAAAATGAAGGCGAAAATCAGCGGCTTCAAAGTTTTTAATTAATACCTCGGTTGATTAAAGTTTTACGAAGAGGAGAATAATCGAAAAAGCTTTCCACGAATTTTTGGAATCCGGGGGTACTTCTCTCAAAACTCAAATCTCCGCCGTTGCGGATGAGATGATACAACAAACAAATAGACAGACGCGCACAGATTTTAGTAGTATAGGTACTTTTTATTTGCGAATAAAACTGTTGCTTTAAAAAGGTATTTAGGATTACATATGCAAGTAGTAATAAATTAGTTTCTTGAGATCATTAATAAAATGCCAAGTTTAATCAACAGATTATAAGGTATTTTCTCTCTTCTTTCTGCATACCTTCGTAGTGTAGCGGTAGCACATTCGGCGCATATTTGAGAGGTCTAGGTTCGAGTCCTGGCGATTGCATTGCACATTTCTCGTGTCACCTGCTTGAAAATAACCTAATGACTCTACAGTAGCTTCCAAACTAACTAAAGGCTGATATTTGATGATTCTTAACCACCAGGATTTGGCGATTGGGTCCCTTAATCTCCAGTAGCTCTTTAAAATGGGCAGTATTTTCTCCCTCCTTTCTGCATGCCTTGCTGGTGTAATGGTAGCTCACTCAGCGCGTATTCGAGAGGTCTAGGTTCGAGTTCTGGCGAAGGCATTGCACATTTTTCGCGTCTCCTGCTTCAAAAGAACCTAATGACTCTACAAGGTTAATTGCTTATCAGAAAATCTGTGTAGTTAATGCAGTGCAGTTGGCAAATTAGGATGAAGAATGAAGGAAAAGTTATTAAAGTATTTAAGCTTGATTTAGTAGAGACACTTATAATATCCATTGAATTGCCTATATCCTGGAATTATTATTATCAAAATGTTATGGAGAATATTAAATAACTTGAAATAATTAAAGCATATTTCAAGCTCTGAAATGAAATAATTTTAAGAAACATTTGATAATTTGGTTAATGAAAGAATGCAAAGATAAACGGGAGAATTATTAATTGAAATTTGCTAAACATTAACCAAAAATTTAATTATTAAAATTATGAATTAATGTTTTATTTTTACTTAACCGAAAATAAAGGATAAGCAATGGTAAAATTACATTTCAAGCTACCTCTGAAATTCTGTTGCGTAGATGAAGTGATCGTACAAATGAAGAGGAAAGTACTCAACTCTTAACTCAGGACTTTATTTTTCGAACTGAAATAACCAGTTACATATACTTGATGAACGAACTGGAACATTCTAGACTTGGAACGCTTTGGAAAATTCTGCAATATATGAAACATAAAGGTAATAAATTAACAAGAAAGGAATTTAAAGAAAAACCAGTTTTGAGGTAACGTGTCTTTGATGGGTTTCGAACTCGGGACTTTCGGTTTCCGAATCAGACGTCTTACCGACAGATGTGACACGATGTGCTTGGTCGAAAAGAAAGATTTTCGCTTCAATATTCAGGAAAGGTTTGGGACAAAAATTTCTAAACCATAGTCTTTACTTCAGAAAAACATCAGTGCAAAGGCAAGTGTTTCAAGTGTAATTTAAAACTCGTGCATAAATGAGTAAATGAATTGAATGCATGTAATTTAAAACCAAAGCTTGAATTTTTTGCGATATTTTTTACAGATAGGACCTGAAAAAGGTGTGATACATCTCGCCACAGCTGCTGTAATAAATGCCCTTTGGGATTTATGGGCAAGAAGGGAGAACAAACCTCTTTGGAAATTGCTCACAGACATGGTAAAAATTATATTTTTTATTCCTCTTAATTGTTATAAAATGACATAAAATTAAATTTTTAGGTTCCTTATTAATAAATTCGATGATCATTTAAAGGAAGTTATTAATTTTATAATGAGATCATTTTATTTAAGCCACATTTTAGTTTATAAAAAGAGCTGCAGAAAATGAAACGATTTTAAGTGTCTTAAAAAATTTAATTTCATTAAATGCAGCATTTCAAATTGTAGCATTTAAAACCTGTTGTGTCGCAAATTTTTTAATTGTGCTAATATATTTTAATTAACTGTCATTAAGATTTTATTTAACTGAAATTGGTTATTGATTAATGTAGTGGGAATTTATTTTTGGAAGTTAAAAGCTTTCTTTGTATTATTTTGATTCCTGAATTTTCTCACGAAGAGCAAGAAATGTTTTTCTGAACATCTGTTTTGGCAGTTGAAACAGGCGATTATTAGTTACTTGGTTGTCGTTCAACTTTGTTGTGAAGACTGGGGAAAGCTTTAGTTTGAAGAAAATTGCTATTTTTGAAGTTAAGGTGCTGCGTGGTTTTTTTTGTGACCTGATGATAAAGCGACGAGTTTTTGTTGTGCTGGCAATTAATTATTGTTGTTGTTGTCTTGTCCATGTATTTTATGGAAGAATGGTTGCCAGAGCCTCAAGGAGGTTTGACTTCTGCTTCCACTCCATTTTTGAGGGACAGCACCCCGGGAGTGGATGGTCCGAGGGTCTCTTACTCCTGTACTCTACCACCAAACTCCATGAGAGGACTTTCGGCTCGTCATATATTTAGAGTGCCCCGATGACGCAAAGACACTATACACATACAAGTATCCGTGCTTTCTCCGGGATTCGAACCGTGGCCCTTTGGTACCGCAGTAGGTTAACCACTATGCCGTCTGGGGGGCGGCAATTAGTCAGTGAAGGGAAATGAAAGATTTGCTACTTCGAAAGACAACATGGGTCGAATTTTGTCCCACGCACACGTGACTCTTTGCTGCAGGTGGTTTGCAGGTATCAAGGCGACAGTATTTGTTACAGCAGTGTCGTTCCCGTTGGTTTGGGGGGGATGAAAATGGAGAAAAGGAACAGGAGAAAGTTCATCCGGTTGGGCAAGGATAATTTTAAATTTTCTGTGTGCAGAAATTAGGTGGCCATAGAACCGAGATTTCTTCGAGGCTTGTGCAAGAGCTAAACTCAGATTCGTCTAAAACTTCAAGGAATAAGAACAAAATAGCAAGGGACTGGGGCCAACTTTGCCTTGCTACTGCTTTGCCTGCGCAAGCGGGCTGGGGTCGCGTTTTGCCAGACGAGCGTTTTTACCTGGAGAATTAGCTCTAATTTGTTCCTCGCTGATCTTCTAAAAATAAGTGTTTAAGCTTCACCTTCCATTGTCTATGAATTTTAAGAGGTTATATGCAGTCATCCTAGCTTCTTATTGATGACGATATTCTGAGAATTACTATTTGTATTGACGTTAATCCTGAATCTTGTCACCTGTGCATAAGGAAAGGGAATACGAAAATGCGCAACTGTAAAGTCATTAGGTATTTTTTGAAAGCGGAAGATTTGAAAAATGAGCAATGCCTTCGCAGGGACTCGAACCACAGACCTCTCGAATACGCGCCGAGCGTGTTGACCACTACACCATGAAGGCATGCCGAGGGAGCGAGAGAAATACCTTATACAATGACAAAAATGGTGATGTTAACCGAAACTTCATTTAAAACTGTTCTTTAATAAACGAAGTAAGAGGGTGCGGGGACGTTCAAATCCTGACGTAGAGACTTACAATAACCTCTTCTTGGCTTCGACTAGTGTAGAGATTGATCCGGACATTGCAAGCTATTTTGAATATTGGTTTCTGAGGATTTGATCATCCGGCACTCCGGTTTAAAACCTTAAGAGACGGGTTGCTTTTCTCTTTGTCATTCTCGGCGTCTGGGCATTTTTAAGGGAACTAAATAAGCATGTATGTACGGGTTCAAAGCGTTTCAGTTTTGATAAATCAACACTATTTTTGATAACATTAGTGTTTTAAAGAATTTTAAAGCTTACGAAGTTATTTATTTACACGTTTAGTATTTCTTACGAGTATGATATTTCGAAAAACATTCACTCTTGTGAAGTGGAACCTGACAGAATTGACATACATATATATCTTGTTTCGCTTACAGTTTCCTAATTCATTATCCTATCCTACATTGAATAACTTAACTACATAAATCTCCTCATAGATTTCCGCATCTTGCATAGAAAACTCTTTCATGCTTCCCATTTTAACGGTTACAAAATTACTAAAAAAACTACCTAAAAAGCTAAGCTGAACAGTGGGTTCAACCGAAAGATAGTTCTACAACTAATGGTAAAAAGAAATTAACCCATTACACATAAAAATATAAAACTAGCTGGTTAACGAAAGCTTCCGTTTTCTAAGGATTAATAATTGTCTTCAGGTACTTTTACTCAGCCGCTGCTGATTTGACCGTGACAAATAATCTGAGAACCTAGTCATGTTACATACTTCTGGTAGCATAATGTGACGGTCGACGACCTCTTGGTACTTGAGTAGAGTGTGTGAATGCATGAGCAGTATATAGTGCAAAAATAGAGTGCGGTGAACGGGCAGTTCACATGCTTTTTTCCGTTTAAGGTTTTTTTTTTTTACCATTAGTTTTTCCGTTTAATACATATCAGATAATAGCAATTACAGTTGAAAGCTTCTCTACAAACCTTCCTTTGTAATCGGGTGCCATTGTAAGATGTGAGTTTCTGTTAAGACTGAAATTCACGATCTCATGGTATGAGAACAAAGCTAATCTTAATTGCCGAAATAAAGAAGCTGGGAAGAGTTTCAGATTCTTTCTACGTAAGGAGATGAACCAACTGATTTATCTTTGACGACATAAACTCTTGATAATGCTGTTGTTTGCTTACTCTAACTTGTCTGACGTAATCAGCCCAAGCCCACGAAATTCCTCGTGGCAAGGAGCGGTAGATTACGCCTGTCGTTGGCAACAGCCTTGAGCACCTAACAGGTGACAGTACTTTTTGGCTCAGTTCCGTCTCCAGTTTTGATGGAGAGCACCCCGGGGGGGGGGACAGGCCCGAGAGCCCCACCCCTCTGCCCTTCCATCAAACCACACAAGAGAACTTTCGGCTGGCCGCATATTTCAAGTGCCGCCATTCCGCATCGGCACTATACTTTCTCTAGGATTCAAACCCGGGCCCTTCGGCACGGCAGCCAGCGACGCTAACCATTATACCAATTGGGCGGCTCTCTCTTGATAATAATTTGACTAGTCAGGTCTCGTATTTAATCCCTTAGCCAAGATATTAAGTTACATTTAGCTATAAGTGCTTTCAAATTTATCTGACTTTCAAGGAATTCGTATTTATATTTAAAAACATGAATGAGTATTAGTTGTAACCAGAAATGCTCTTTCAGAAAAGTAACTAAGTTTTAATTGTAGGATAAATGTTTTCCAGCAAAGCAAATAAATTCTGATAAGAATGTTTTTCAGGAAGTAAAATGTTTTTAAAGAACATTTTTTTTCAGTGAAATAAATTATTGCAGAAAATTTTACTAGTACATTCTACATTTATGATTTTGATGTTATTACAGCCGCCTGAATATTCTACATTATTAATATGCTGTTATTGGATTCTGGTCTTTTCTTCCATGTCTTCGCCTCTTCTCTTTTCTCGATACATATTTACATTATGATTACTCAAATCATATTTATGGGTATTTAGCATTAGTGCCTGCATACAGATTCGTAATAGGTTGAATGCACACAGAATTGATGATAGCTTGATAAATTTTATTTTACCCAAAGAAACCATATTTATGTAAATTTCCACAAAAATAGTCGTATAACTCTTCACAGTATCACTACAATCAATAGTTACAATTCAAACTACTAAGAATGTTAAACACAACGCAATGAAAATCGCATCTAAAGAGCTAAGCTAATCTGGAAATATTTCAGTACCAAACTCCCGCTGAATTAACAGTGGAGAGCAGGTGCTCTCTCCGGACTTGCATAGTTTTTACCAGGCCGCCCAAAAACGTCTAGCACTTCTCAATGTTACTGGAAGGCATATGGGGATCAGATATAATTGCAGTTCATATGAAATCAATAACAGTTATTCTATTACAATACCGATTACGGTGATACAGAGACAGGACCAAAATGTCGCCAAATGCTCACCAAGTTTAGCAACTTTTGCAGACTACTCGTCAAATTTGGCGACAAAAATAAATCGCCAAAACCATCGCCACCTTTTTACCATTGAGTAAATGGCTGTCTCGCCAATTTAGCCGAGATGGCCATTTACTCAGTGTTAAAAAGGCTTGCCCCTGCTTTCTCATTTTTCCGTCAGATTATCGTTCCTTTAAATTTTCGTGTTACATTATACAGAAAAAAATACAACAGTTTCACATATAATTTTACTCAGATTATTTTTATATGTTTAAAATTCCTAACAGTATTCCTTACAGATGTGTTGAGTTTCTTGTAGAAAACATGTACTACATTTGCAGGTTTTCTTTGTCAGAAAAATTTGTTTCGCCTCATTAGTACTTTAAACTACCAGTTTCAACTCTCTTTCAGGAACCAGAAAAATTAGTGAATACAATAGATTTTCGATACATGTAAGTAAAAGCTTTTTTTTTTAACAAAAGGATTCTAATCAAACTTTTGCTTTAAATATTTTAATTAAAATGATACGCTCCAACTAGAAACTTTTGAACTTTGTTGCTTGAGACGTCTCTAAAAGCAATAAGAACAACATAAAACAACTCTTTACAATATCTTTGTGTATGTGGCTATATAATAAACCGCAGAAGATAAAAGGGAAGAAACAAAGAGCTTTTTATTTATAAATTGCAGGAAAAGAGGTATAAATATAAAGAATACGCGTTTGAAGTAAAGTATAATAGAAATGAAATAGAAATTAATTCACCTTTAAAATCAGAACATTTGACTACATTGCAAAAATCTTGATCTTTGCGTACTAATAAAGGTAACAGTTTATACAGTGTTTGAAGATGGACTGAAAATTTTGAGTTTTAAATTAAATTATTCCTTTTAAATTAATGCTAGTGATAGTTAAAGTCTGACTACAGCGATACGTTTAAACGCAATGCTGCTTGTTGAAACTACTGATTTGAATTATACCAAGGAAAATAATTACAAACAATAATATAGGAACACAGGCATATTTGAGATCCACTAGAATAGTGTTTATAATAAAAAGAGGAAAAGTAATTAAAAAAAAACAATAATCACAGCTATTTATTTTCTTTTTACTCTTCATTTCACCGATATTTATCATGCCATGAAATTTCCATTAAAAACAAATAAACTGCGTAGTACTCATCAATACAATAATTAAATAGCGTAATAATCATCCCCATGCATAATGAAAATAAAAGGTATACTTATTAATTGCATCTACATAAATGTTTTAGTTATTTCTTGCTTGCTGTTTGGCATTTGTAGAATTTAATGTTGTTATTTGAATTATATGTGTTAGAATAACTTATTATTTCCTTCTCTTGCTTCTTTGGTTCATTTAAAGGAAACTGAAGCAATATTTTGACATCATTGTATAAAGTATAATTCTCTTACTGTGCGTATAGACTTTAAAAAGACTGTTGAAGAATTAACTTCTAGCCTTGTGAAACAAAACAAAGTCAGAAGAAGGGTGTATAAGACCCTTTTATTCGCATACAAAATTAACAATTTCCCAACTTGGGTTTACACAAGCCAAACATTTCTGACTTAAAAGAAATACGTAACGTTGAACAATTTCAAAATAGGAATGAATTTAGTGGCAGATTAGCCTAACGGCTTACAGAATAATTTAACGCGCAGAAGGCTCTGGTTTTTAGAAAAGCGGCGAAACAAAGCCAAATGGCTAGAAGCACTCAACGCCGTATTATAAAATTGCTAATAATCACGGCACAACGTGGTCTGGAATAGGCAAACACGCTCTAAAACTAACTTCCGAAATTCTTGCTTAAATAGCACTATTTTCTACCTCAATCTGAATAAACGCTCACTATCTCATTTACATTCTGGCATGAAAAGCGTGGGTGAAAAGAGAGTAATAGGAAAGTACTAAAAATTAACTATTAGTTAAAAATAAATAGATAAACCTCACATCTGGATGTGATAGAACATTATTTATACCAGAAAACTTCATTTACTTACTTTAAGCGTTGCACTATATTCATTTCTATCAAATTCGCTGATGAATTTATGTTGCAGAAATTCATATTTAGTAGCTGTTAATTTGCAGGCACTTAGAAATGCGATGACAGTGATCATTTAGAAATGCGATGACACAAATATACATCAGATATGCTGATGTACTAAATGTAGTAAATGTTTTACATTCGTACTAAATGCCAGCGATTTCCTTATGAAAAGCTGTAGATGTTGCCTTCAAATAAATTATTTGGTCTCTTATTACCAATGAGTCACAAAATGGCACAAAGGATACTTTTAGTAGAAATGTTGCTTATGGTTTGACTCCAGCAGATGAGCTATAAAACCATTAATAAGTTGAATTACTGAAAATTCTCAGAATTAATGAACAAAGTTATATTAAAATTAAAAACAACTTTTTTTGGATCCTAGTACTTTTTATTATTTCCTTGTACGAAGTAAAAAGGAAGTATAGTAATCGTGAAAAAAATTTCGGATATGATATTTCAACGAAAATATCCATTTTGACTGCTGTATAATGCAATTTAACGATGGTTTTGCGTAACATATGTACGTAAGAACAGAATAAAAGACTCTTTTTATCCCCCCAAAATATAAACTGGTTTAAAATGGATTCTGAACACAGTTTTTCGTGGCGTCTGTACGTACGTACTTATACGTGCGTATGTAAGTACATATTTAGCATAACTTAAAAACGAGTAGCCTCAGACCGTTGAAATTTTGTATATGAGACTGCTATAATATGTAGATGTGCACCTCCCTTTTTGGTTGCAATCGACAGCACTAAAAGTATATATATATCTACTCTGTTACTCGGCTTATTAAGCTCAGTTTCTTTATTCCTGTATGTTTGTAAATTGTGCATTTTTTGCTTTAAAAATGACTGAATTATGTTGTTCCTATCTTCCGGTTAAGGTTTTCATACCTTTAGTCAACCTGCATGTTATAGTTTAGAATTATCAACAATTTAAAAGTTGTTTAAATACGGCTAAGCCTAATTGTTTTGACCATAACAGCCATATTTGTTTACATTTGAAACTTAGCAGAAGAGTCGATTTCTTGCCAATCTAAAGAAACTAAGCTTCACAACAGCAAAGATAACGCCTTCTTTTAATATTGCGAATTAAATCATGGTTAATCTATTCTGGAATTTATTCGAGGGAATGAGTGCTTAAGATTTACTTCATAATTTTTAATATAGTAGATATTTTGAGCTTTTATGTATTTGTTTCTTGTCGCGAAGTGAGGTCTGAATTAATTGAATGAGAAATACTGCAACGTCTGTGAGAAACTGTTTCTTTTTTTGTTTGTTTGTTTAATTTCTTTTATACATCGTTTTAGATTTATTATAGTATTTGATTAGAACATGTGGCAACGATTAGATAATTCTTCAGGCAGATCCTTAGGCAGATGATATACATAACTTTCGTGCATTCTGAGTTCTAAAATGAATCAGATGTAAGGCTGTTAAGCGAACCTAGCGCCAGAGTGTCGCTTTGATAAATAAATGTAGTGAATTTTAAAGAGTGCAATTATTCTATTGTGGCTTATGCGCTATCGACGAAGTAGATTTAATTCAATTCATTAAGTTCAAATGAATAGCGGAAAAATGCACGTAATTTAATATTTCGTGCTGGTGTACACACCAGCTTTTTTCACTATAAAATATTCGAAAATAAAAAAATAAGAAAAATGAAGCCATAACAAGTTTTGTTTTAGGCTGACATACTTGCATGGATAGGCTTTTTATATTTTATGCTGATGAAGATGAATTTAAAATTTATTATCTCTTGATTAAAAAGCAAACACTGAATTATAAGCAAACTACTGAACGGATCTGTCAACTTCCTATCCAAGGGATGGGAAGCTTTCATGGATGGCTTAAAGTAGTTATGTTTAAATAACTGAAATTAAAATCGCATAAAAAGAGAAAATTTTATGTTAAATAAATTGATAATTTTATTTTACACGCTATTGTTAGATTGCTATATTACCGTACGAAATATTATTTTATTGCACTCTCTTTTAAAATTTTTTAATTTCCTTTTTTAGAACAGACGCTATTACCAAAGAAGAAGCACTGGGTGAGACAAGTTTTCGTATTTCCTTAACATAATATTAATTTATTTCCTGTAATTATAGCACTAAAACATTTTGCTGAGTGGCTGTGCGTGATTAGCAGTTTTATAGTAATGCTAATACCGAAAGGCCAGAAAAAGTGAAATTACAATTTCAAATCACAATAAATAATACAATTTTGAATTGAAGTGATCTGTTATGACAAGATGTATCTTACAAGCCTAAAAGACAGGCATTATTAATTCTTAAGATACGAGGAAAAATATACACAAACTACTGAAGTACTTAAGGTATAGATCTGCTTCATGATATCTTCTGTACACTGTAGAAATTAATACAGCGATTTCAGTAGCTCTTGCAAAAAGAGACCATATCCTGCACCACCGGCCCACCAGGACTGAGCAATAACGTCGCTGAACACTGGAGTTAGTTAGGTTCGGGGTTCGAATCCTGGTAAACCTATCAGGACTACTGTTTTTTCTAATTGATTTTGCAAACATATCTGGAGTCCTGAGTAGGAATTGAGAGCTTACTAAAGGCTATGTTCGTGCGTGTGGGTGGAAGATAAAACAAAGCTAACAAGGGTTCAAATTACCCTTTATATGCTTATCGATTTTACAGATTTTCCCGCGCTTCGGGATACAAAGACCAACCACTTGTGGTCTGAACGTAAAAGAATATAAGACTACTAACTAACTAAAATTTAAATAAGAGCTAACTTTTAATATTTTACACAGATGACTAGTATTAAGACTGGCCTTTTAAAGTTATTACGTCTGTAGTACGCAAACTGCGGAAAACTACAATACGTCTTTACTTTCAAGAGGGTTAAACCTCTGGCCTTAAAGGCAGACAGTAGCTGATGGCAAGTTCGCGTGAAGCCTCGTAGCAAGAGGGCTCTCTCTCTATCCTTCTATTCTTGGCAAAAAGCCACAACTTAAATACTTAAGCGTTAGCAAGTACAATTTGCATAAACATATTCACGCGTTAATTCTGGCCGGAAGTGAAAAATAAGAGATGCTAGTAAAGTTTTAAAATAAAAAAAAAATAAAAAATCTGAAAGATTTCAGATTTTAAATTACGTCCAAAGGCGCGTTTTTTTAACGTTTCGTGTGCTACCTTTTTTTTTATTAAATATCATGTACTACGTACTCAAACCATAAAATTCAGTTCAAAATCAATATCGCAAAATCATTTTAAAATGAACATATCTTTCGAATTTCCGTAAGTCTCGTGCGCTGGAGATAAAAAATGTTTTTTTTTCCCGTATAGTGTTACCATTGCTCGCTTTGAAATCATTTAGTTTGTTAATCAGAAATTCGTTGAAATGTTACAAAACATAAAATCGATAATAAAGCAAATTTCAAATTCAAAATTAGGGCTTCCAGATGCCCATATTCGCAGTAGGATTACGTCATTCAAAATTCGATGGCTCTAGGTTTTATCACAATGCGAGAAACATGCATACATTTATGCAGATTTTTCATTTTTTAAAATTTAATGCAGAGCCATAACATTTAGTGGCAACAATTTGAAAAGTGAAACGGGCATTCAGAGTGAATCGACGCAAAATCGCAAAACGAAAGTAATAGTCCTTCGGGACTAAATCCCTTTGGACTAATAAACGTTAGTTAAACTTAAGATCCTTACAGACCGCCTGGCTGTGTAGGCGTCTTCGTGGTTTTCCCCACGTGTAATGTGTATATGAGCCAGTTTTACTTAGAAAGTCATCAAGAAGGCCTCCCTTTGCTTAGACAGATAGCTCTAGACTGCTTTGTCATATTCAAATAAACCAAACCAAACCAAACCAAAACCTTGCACCAACCACCGTCTACACCGCCTCGATTATGGTAGTGACTGTAAGTTTTAACTATTATTCCCTGGCGATTGGTTAAGATATACATAGCCCCATACAGCTATTTACGATTATTAAAAGATTTCAAATAAGCTACCTTATCAAGAACGAAACTAACGATAGTGTTCTGTATTCCCTGGAACATTTTAATTGATCAAATGAAAAGGAACGGCGCCTGGAACTTTCTTGAAGATAGGGAATGGGCAATAGTTTTAACGTATATGGTAATGTTACCTGACGTAGGACTTATTATGAGCAATAGCTTAGTGCGCAGTACCGGTTAGCGTCCATTCGGAATGAATGGTATTTTGATAAGCCTGAGGACTCAAAAATTCTTCGTTAAGTTAAAACGTCATATTTTTGTCGACTCTGTTTGATACTACAGAAAATGCTGCCATGTAAGATCTGTTTGAAGACATCTGTTAAAACGCTTTGCATCTATTAAAAACTTTGAAACTGTAAGCACATTTTCATTTCTTACTTTCTGACTTTTCATGCATAAGTGCATTCATGCATTGTGGCACCATTCCTTATTGAGTTTCTGTTGCACGAAACGTATGGCCACTTTGTGATTTCATTATCAGACATTCATCCTTTTGCTCCAAGTTTGTACGGATTACGTTTTATTCGGTGTATGTACGTATTGTTTTATCGGTTGCGTTTATTGCGTCGCCATATAGGTTTTTACAACTGTCGGTGAAATGTGCGTTGCACTCATAGCTAGTTAATTTTCATGAAATGAAATATTTTTTCCATACACATCGTGCATATTACTACAAATGCTGATCCATTTGTTGCTTTCAACCTGGAAAAGCATAATGTCCACATGTACCTCGCATACTGTAAGAATTTATAGTAGATTCGCCATTTTTAGGAGGGACGCTCATCAAACGCACCTATCATTTTCTGAAAGTCTAATTAACGCTACTAGCTTAATTACTGTGCGTTGTCATCCCGAGCTGCCTTACGTTTATGATCCTGTTTCTCTGCCATGATATTTCAAGATAAATGCCTAAATAAATCTTAGGCCGCGCCACAAATTTTAAATGTAAAATAAACGATTGCGCATATAAGTATGTTTTATTCGGCGTTAGAAATATCTTTATTAATCATGATAATTCTACTAATATCGATAATCATGAATTAAATACGTTATAAACTGATCTGATCTGATCGCTATCATGAGAGCTCCTGACCTAAGGAATTAACCAAGCAGGATGCAGCTCTTATAGTGGATGCCAAGGCGAACCTGGCAGATCAGCGGAATTTATTGTTCAGAATTTAGGAAATATACAGAGAATGTTACATAACATACAGAGCAAAATTTCAAAATTGCCACGTTTACATTCAGAAATTTTGTTACAAAATATAAAGATGATATCACTTGTAATGAATTCAAATACATAATACAGAAAAAATAATACAATATAAATAAATATAAATACAATATAATACACTTATATATGTGTAATACAAAATACAGAATGCAGAAAATAATATAATAAATACAAACATAATACTATACATATAATACACAATATACAATTACTGTAATACTATACATACATATATTACAGTACACTAATACAATACATATAATACAATACAAACATAATACTATACATATAATATAAACATAATACTATACATATGATACCATACTGTACTATGCTGTGCCATATTCATTACATATTATGCACATGAGAAAAATATGGAAAATGCGTTAATTGTCATGTGAGTCAATGTTTGTAAGTCTAAATTACATTTCCAATCAAAAATTTGTTACATGATATTGATTCATATAGTCATTGTTAGTTGACTTTAATCAGCAATCATTACCGTTATTATTCAGTTCAGTGTATCATGCTATGAGTAATGCTTGTAGAAGGCATTAACATACAGTTCATAATACCAGGATATACATACACATGCATACAGTCAATTACGTACATTACATACATTAATTAAATATATATATAATACATATATTAACATACAGTTCATATTACCAGGATATATATACACATATACGGATGCAATAAATACGTTATAAACTAAATGTATTTTAAATTATATCACTCAAATGCATTACTAAGAAAAGAATGTGCCACCCAGTTGGTTAGTGACCTTGGCTGCAGTAGCCATGGGCCTGGTTTCGAATCCGGGAGAAGGCATGGTTGTAGTTGTTCATCTTATCAATAGGAGGCAGCGGTGGCCACCTATTCAATGCTTCCATAATGAAATGGCCACCACTTTTCTTCTCGGCTAATGGCTATTAACTAAAGCGCCCGGCCATTACAAAAGCCCCTGGGGGAAAAAAACCTGAAAGCTCTCAGATTTTATATTACTTCCATAAGGCCATTTTTTTAACGTTTTGTGGGTTACCTTTATTTATTAAATATGATGTTCTTCGCACTTAAACTGCTTTACTTTTGAATTAAATTTTAGTTTTTATCCCACTCCCTTTGGGATAAAAGCTAAAATTCAATTCAACAGCAAAATCACAAAATATTTAAATTAAATTCAACAGCAAAATCACAAATATAGATATGCTCAGTAAAGCACTTAAACTGCTTTACTGAGCATATTTTTAGAATTTCCGATATACAGTCTCGCGCGCTGGGAATAAATTTTTTTTCCCATACAGTGTTGCCATTGCTTGCTTTGAAATCGTTGAGTTTCTTAATCAAAAACTCATAAATGCTTTACAAAATATGAAATAAATAATAAACAAATTCCAAATTTTGTCTTCTAGATGCCCATATTCGGGTCTAGACTTACGTTATTCAAAACTGGATAGCTATAGGTACCGTTGTTTTATCATAATGCGAGAAACATATATACATTTATGCGGATTCTTCATTATTTAATTTATTTAAGTATAATGCAGGCAAATATATATTTGGTGGCAACAATTTAAAAAGTGATTCGCCTTTTATAGTGAATGAACGCAAAATGCCAAAACGAAATTAAATAGCCCTTCTGAACCCACTCCCTTTGGGATAAAAACTAAGAGAAGAATAAAGATATAGATTACTAAAAAGGGAATTTATCACCTTTAAACTACTCAGTTTGTTAACAGTTTATAACTTGAGAAGTAAAGAAGCATGTCATATAGCAGCACTAGATAAATCTAATGTCTACGCTATGAAAACTGGTTATTCGCGAAACTCATAGAAAATAATTAATTAAAGGTCTTCTGTGTAATGAATAGGTAGGAATTGAGTGAGCTGATGGATGATAAATACTGTGACAAGATTAACGGGCTTCAAATTGGTCTAATCAAGAACAAAATATCTGCTGCCTCTCATATTTGCTGTCAGAGAAACATAGTCTTTTAATATCAGTGCAGCTGCCATCATAGAATGTATCTCTACATATAATACACTCATATCCATAAATTAAGGATAATTCGGAATCACGCGAAAATCGAACTCTAAAATAAATATATCACCTGTAAAATCACTACACACATCTTCAAGAATCATATGCAAATTTCAGGAAGTAACCAGATGACACCGACTGTACGTCACAATGACGACAGCGTAAGAGAGTGATATATAAGGAACACAGGCAAAGAAGTAAAATTGTTCGCAGGCGCTTTATAAGCATTTCAGTGCAATAACCGAATAGTTGTGACGCAAAGGACGCATTTGGATGATTTTTTACTTGGTAGAATTATCGGCCGTCTGGAATGTGGGCGTACCCAACTGGAAGTATCAGACGAACTTGGAATTGCCCAGAGTGTCATCTCCAGGCTTTGGCAACAATTCCAAGATGATGGTAATGTGAGTAGACGTTACAGCACAAGTCGCCCCAGAGTTACAACGCGGAATGAGGACCGGTATTTGGCAGTTACAGCCAAAAGAAACAGGCGGAGCACAGCCTCAGACCTGTCTCGTCAGCTCTCTTCAGCCACTGGTACGACAATTTCAAGGCAGACCGTGTACAGACGCTTAGGGCAGATTGGTCTATATGCTCGTAGACCTGTCAGATGCGTTCCACTTACTGCAACTCACTGTCGCCTGCGGTTAGCCTGGAGTAGAGAGCATGCATTGTGGACACCGCAACAGTGGGCTTGTGTGATGTTTTCCGACGAGTCCAGGTTTAGCTTGCCGTCTGATTCTCGCCGGACTTTCATATGGAGAGCTCTAGGTACCCGTTACCACCAAGAAAACATCATTGAACGACACCGTTACGGTGGTGCAGGAGTGCTCGTTTGGGGTGGAATTATTCTGGGTTCCAGAACTGACCTGCATGTTCAAATTGGAACCATGACAAGCCAAATCTATAGGGACGCCATTCTGTAACAACATGTACGTTTGTTTCGGGGCGCCATGGGCGCACAATTTGTGTTTATGGATGACAACGTCCGTCCTCACCGTGCAAACATCGTAAGCGAATGCCTTCAATCCGAGGATATCACCCGTATGGACTGGCCAGCATTCTCACCGGACTTGAATCCAGTAGAGCACGTGTGGGACATGCTTAGCCGACGAGATGCAGCCCGTCAACCTCCTCCTACATGTCTACCGAACTTCGGAGACCATTGCTTTTTGAGTGGTGTAATATCCCCAAGATCAGATCGACAATTTGATACTCAGCATGCCTAGGCGTTGTACGGACTGTATTGCGTCTGGGAGACATACAACGTATTAACAATCATACCAACCATGTAATATTGGTTTTTGTAAATAGTTTTTTTGTAATTTGCTCTAGGGAGAAAAAAATCGCTAATTTTTTAATAATATCAAACATATAGCATCTTTTTTTGCTCTTTACCTTTTGTTTAATAAATAAGCTTTACAAATAAGTCAAATTTGTTTTGCTTCTAACTCTTCCTTTGCCTGATTTTGCATTATCCTTAATTTATGGACATGAGTGTAAAAGAAAGAGTCTGTGTATGTGTCTTTTGTTCGTGCTGCGCGTAAGCTAATAGACCCAGAGCTACGAAATTTGGTACATAGGTGCATCTAGACAAAAGCCAGTGCACCTCGAAGCGATTTTTTCGAAATTCGAATTAGATTATTTTTTATTTTATGTTTTTTGACGAAATCGCGTCATTTTGAGACATAATGGGCTATAGGAAAACGAGATATTACTCTATACCTTTCATTTTCACATGGCCGTGAAACGCAGGCAGTTAGCTATTTTACGTACTTAAAATAAATTTAGTATTTCAATAAATCGATTAACTACGAATTTATTTAGCAAAGTGAGCTTAACACCTTTGCAAAGGAATTTTGTTTAAAAGTTTATTATAAAAAATGTACTGTTTATTTTTCTATCATTTTTGGACGCGTTAAACTTTTATCCTTCCGAGTGCTTTTACAAAAAGAATTTTGGAAAAATAGTAATATTTTGTATTTTTTCTAAATTTTTTAAATGAAGCTTCCGAATACACTTCTCACATCTCACATGTTTTAAAATATGGTTTTGGCAACAATTTTTCATTCTTGTTGTTGTTGATAGATTTTTGATGAAATCGCATCATTTTGAATGGTTTCATTCTTTTAGAAATGTGGGTTTGGCAACGTTTTCCATCGTATTTCTTATGCCACTTTTTTTAAGAAATTGAAAAATTGTTTCTTTTTGTAAAGGCAAATTGTTTAATTAATTTATTAGGATAATTAATATTTACATGAAGGGATATTGCTTATTTCATTGCAATTTTTTATATTATGTTTGAATTATATATAATTTTAATCATAAAAAGGTTTGCATGATTTTCTTTAGGAAATAAAGCTCTTAATCTGTTTATACCATTTGAGTGCAGAGGGAAGTTGGTTAATTTATTTATTAGGATAAGTAATATTTGCATTAAGAGGTACTGCTTATTTCATTGTCATTTTTTATATATATATAACAAGTTAAATGGCTGCGATATGACTGCTGACACATTTTCTCGGAAGATTACCTAAATTATCATAACATTTCAAAATTTCAGAAAAAGAATCATTCAAACTATCAAATAGGAAAATGTTAAAAAAATTTTGACTCATCAGAAATGGCATGGAGTTATTTATATTATCGGAGAATTTTTATATAATGTTTTATGTAGTTATGGTGGTGGTTAAGAAGGGGGATATAAATTATGTTTTAACAAATGTTTAATACACATCTCATGCAATCAGTTTGCTAAAAATTCAAGATGTATATGTTTTTCTGGTAATACATCAAGGCCGTATGCAAGGGAGGGTTTTATTCTTAACAAAGAAAAAAATAGTTGGAAGAACTTACGGGGTTATCGGTTTCACGTATGCCTTTTAGACATTTTTCCGGTACGTTTAAAAGCCAGACGAAGGCTGGCTGCATAGTGGCTAGTTATCTATAAACAGATTGCAAAGCTCTTTAATGAAATCTCTTTAGATCTGTTCTGTCTAAATCAATATAGTAATTCAGTCTGCATTTTCCATTGTTCAATTTTAGCTATTGCCTGAAATGGCTAAACCAAATGTTGAGCAACAAGTTTCGAGAGTTAAGAGAAGCTTGTCATTGTATTTTCAAATTCAAAACCTCCGAATACAAAGTAATTTTTATGTTGCTTAGATATAGTTCCATTTTGCATATGTTATTTTGTTCTTTTAAATAATATGCTGTCTTATTTGTTTTGTAATGGTCTAAGAATAATTGTAACGGTTTGAAAATTATTAAAACGAATAGCAAAGCAGATTATTTTACAAATAAAGGTAATTAAACACTTTGATTGTTGAGCAGCTCCGTAAAACGTTGTCTCTCAAAGAATCGCACCATTTTTATTACAGTTTACTGTACGTTTTTCTTCAAACTAACACTTTCTTTCTAGTAAGGTATATCCTTACATGTAGTGTAAATAATCTAATCAGCTTTTCAAAACAATCGTAGGTATAGAATAGACGGTATAATTTTTATATTATGCTACGCATTGATACTTCTAATTTTGTGTTTTATTCTGAATTCTATTGAATATCATCACTAAAAAGCGCTATTTTTCAGAAATGTTGAGAAAAAATGAAAAGAGCAAGAAAGAAAGAGGTAAGATTTGATATCTGTAAGTTCTGATACAGTATATGGAGATTAAGCTGGGAATTTATATTGTTATTTTATCGTTTTTGTTTGACATTTACGTCGAATCTCAGACAAGGAGAAAAAAGTCCTTTTCATTTGCCTTTTTGCCTTTAAATATTTTCACATAAAAAAAAAAAGAAAACTCCGCTAAATCCTGTTACTGAATTATTCGAAGCTATGGATAATTTTTCATTTATATATTATCTATTAAATTAAAATTTTAAACTTAGCAGCGATAGACAGGATTTCACTTTTTAGTTCTTTTAAGACAAATTTTGAAGTTCCGTAACCTTAAATTTTTTCTCCTTATTTATATATGTATAGGAAAATATATTAATAGCATAATAATATAATGCAATTACGGTTCTGCAAGGAAACATATTAATAATCTAACTATTTTATGAAAGTATCATATTTCTAATGTGCTGCTAGGCTTAAATTTGTATTGCAAAAGGTAATTAAAATATAATTAATTCCGCTTTTAATGCTTAATATATAAATTCGAGTAAAAGTGGTTTAATAGCCAATATTATGGACGCAGTTTCTCGTTCGTCACCGCTAGGCTTCGTGGTGTTTTGGAAGTACGTACGTTAGCAGTCAGAAGATGGAAACTAGAATCGCAGTGAGGGTATTACTGA
Source organism: Stegodyphus mimosarum (assembly GCA_000611955.2). Taxonomy (NCBI): domain Eukaryota; kingdom Metazoa; phylum Arthropoda; class Arachnida; order Araneae; family Eresidae; genus Stegodyphus; species Stegodyphus mimosarum. Next base: position 430,729 of record KK122338.1, read on the forward strand.
TTTTTTTCTGCTTCTATTAATACCTAATTGTTCTATAAGTAGCATCCGAACCAAAATATAGTGGGCCAACTGACAGCCGAGGAATAAAATCGCTGAACACTGGTAGTTCAGTCCGAGACTTAAATCTAGCGAACGGGCTGGCTGCATGGGCGTTTCCGTGGTTTTTCTCATGCGTAATGTGTATATGAGGCAGTTTCTCTTAGAAAGTCTTCTACGAAGGCATCCCTGCCCTTAGGCTGATAGCCCTCTAGGCTTTGCCGTAATCACATAAACTAAAACCAAAACCAAAACATAATGGAATATAACTCTTCACCATCTGGGATAGGGAGATTATATTCCTTCTTCTCAAAAGTCTTTTAAGTAGATGTAAAAATTGTTTCCTTCCTTATTGCGTCCCTCTATGGTGTAACTAGAAGCACGTTCGGCTAGTAAACGGAAGATACAGAGTTCGAATAGCGGTGTAAATATCGTTGATTCGTGATGTTTACCATCTTCAAAATATTAAATACCTCTACAGTTAAACGAGAAAGTATTTTCCTCCGTTTGATTCATACAATTTTTTCGAAAACAAAAAGCATATTTATTAAGAATAATGAGATTATTTATATTTATGTAATTCAATTTATGTTAAAATTTGCAGAGGCCTTGTTATTATCTGATGGATATCCTGCTTATTGCACTAGTGTTGGCTGGCTTGGATATAGCGATGACAAAATAAAAAAGGTATGGTATAAAACAGAAATCAAATTTTCAGTGCTCACTATTACACTTTTTGCTTATTAAATTAAATATTGTGATTTTTTACTTCCTTGTACGAAGTAAAGGAAGTACTGTAATCGCGGAAAATTTCGGACATCATATTTCAACGAAAATATCCATTTCAACCGCTCTCGAAACCATTTTAACGATGTTTTTGAGTGACATCTGTATGTACGGACAAAATAAAAGACTGTTTTTGTCAAAAAGGATTGTAAAATGGATTTAGAAGAGATTTTTTTATTAACGTCTATACGTACGTATGCATGTATCTCGCATAACCCAAGAACGAGTAGCCGTAGAATTTTGAAATTTTGTATATGGGACTGCTATAATATGTAATTGTGCATCTCCCTTTTCGTTGCAATAGGCTGCACCAGTCGTATATAAATATAAATATATATATATATATATATATATATATGTTCACACTCTGTTAGCTGGCTCGGTGAGCTTAGTTTTTTTGTTATTCTTATATGTTGGTAAATTGTGCATTTTTAGCTTTAAAAGCGTGTAGGGTTTATATTTATTTTAACTAACATTTATTTTAAGTTTATCTTTCCTGTTTAGCCTTCATTTTTCCCCAAGAAATGCCCGTGCCAGAGTATGTAAATTTTAGCTAGCGCGCGCAGTTTATTCAAATTTAGCAGAAGTTAGTTGAATTAAAATAGGAATGGAAACCAGAGTGTGAGAGTCTTGCATTGAAGCTACGCTGGAGAGATTGCTTGGTAGAATTTAGATTAGCGCGTGTCGGCCTTTGTGCCTAGCTTTGCAGAAGTGCTAGATTTCAACTGTTAAATCAGTAATCTTGCTGAATATCAGCGATAATTAAAAACGCGGTTAGTTAGGAACTCAGAGCCTCGTCGATAGTGTTTGATAATCGTCATCTAGTTATTACTTTCAGTTTTACGTTTTGTTTTAGTTACCGTCGAGTTGGCGCATTTTGTGAACGTCAAGTAGTCGTATTTGTCATTTTAAAGATACAATAAAAGAGTTCAACCCCTTCGCACGTTTTTGTATGACTTCACACATAGCAGCAATCACCACCCCAATTTCTGACAAGTTGGGATAGCGAGATCCTACAAGCGATTGAAATATGTGGTTTTTTATTCCGGTTAAGGTTTTTTATGCCTTTTGTTAAGTTGCATTCAATAGTTGTAGAAATATCAACAATTTAGTCAGTGAATTCAGTGAATTTAGTCAGTATCTGCACCTTCACTGTCTTTTTGTGGAGTGAAACCAAAAGTAAACTTTCGGTTTTGTGCAGTGAAAATTCCGCCTTCTTGTCTGTTGGACAAATTGCTTGTTTTTATACAGAAACAGATATAATTTTAATTCTAAAAATTGTTTTTTTTTTAACTGTTTTTAACTATTTGGTGTTTTATGTTTTTCTGTATTTTACAATTTTTAATGAAGGTGTTTTGTATTTTTATGTATTTTTGCTTTGCTGCAAAATGAGAACTGAATTAATTGAATAAGAAATATATCTCTGACGAAATTCGATGAAATAAGTTTAACCTCTTCACACCCGAAGTTAAAATAGTTAATTTAAAAAATATTAGTGAAGTTAATATGCTCGTTTTCTATCTATAGATGGGGAAAAACAGATTTTTTTTGTACGTGTATATTTGGGGACCAAAACACTTACGTACACATATGTGTACTTGGGGATTGAAAGAAGTAAATAATCTCAGATTTTAGCAATTATAAATTTTAATATTTAAAGCAACCATTAGTTTAAAATGTGAAATAAAACATGATGCACAATATAAATTCACAATAACATCCTAATTTATAAATTTTTGCATTAATTTTAAGTAAATTTAACTAATATTTTATCTTTACTAACACATTATTTTGTATGAAACGTTTGAAAACAGTTATTTTTTAATACATGTAAATACATTTTACATTTGGTTCACAATACACTTGTTCTTGATGTGCACCCAGGCATTCCACATTCAGATGCATTTTTGTTCCCCATGAATCTTGGTAAGTGACTTACGTATTTTACTGATTGAGAAATTACTTTCTTCTGCTTTCTGAAGGGTTATTCTTCACCTGAACTTGAAGGGAATCTTGGCCTTCCTCTACTAATTATTAAATTTCCTTCATATCTGCACCAAGTTGATGCAACTAACATGCGATATTCCATGAGGGATTTAGCACCCGTAAGATTATTTGATTGTGATAACGTACATGCATTACCCAACAATTTGGTATCGCCGAATCCCCGAAATGGGAGAAAACTCGAACTGGCCATTTTTTTGTCCTCACAGTACACGAATAGTATACTAAATATCTATCACAGAGATCGATCCCTTCCATCTATGTGTTGTAAGCCTTTACGATAGCAGGTTCTGGAACATCAGTTTTCTTTTTTTTTCCCTTTTTCGACTACCTCTTGCTCGTCGATAGTGGTTCACTTCCAATACAGGTCCATGACGAAGTTCCAATGCAGCCGAGCGGTAAAGTCGCTAAACACTGGTAGTTCGGTCCGAGTTTCCAATCACGAGGAGGACCGGCTGCATAGGCGTTTTCGGGGTTTTCCCCATGTGTAACATATATACGAGCCAGTTTTCCTTAGAAAGTCCTCCACGAAGGCATTCCTCTCCTTAGATAGTCCTCGAGGTTTTTAGATAATCAAATAAACTAAAACCACTGAATACATGTCGATAAAAGCGTCACAGTTTTAGTGTCTTTCCATTTAATGAGGCACATCTCATCACTCCTCGCTATTTCATTCCACTTCTCTGCTCTGTTCTTTTCCAGTTTTTAATTTGTTTCTGGTATTATCAAGCCTGTTGCTCGTGATGGTTCCAAAAATGTAAATTTTGTTTCTCAGCAAATATTCAGCATATTTCACACTCGTAAAATATCTATTATTATGTAGGATATGAGTGAAACTTTTGGAATGCTGATAGCTTGTATCTTCACAATACTTCCTCCCAATCCATAAACACGTATATCTTCTGTAGAAACAAAAGCTTTCCCATCATAAATTGAAAAATCTAGCACCCAGCCATCCTTTGCAGACAAAACAAATTTTTTTAGTCTCATGGGATTGAGCTTATTTGGCACATACTGCTGAAAGGCACAACAGCCCGTGAAAGGAATCATTTACTCTTCTAAAGAAATGTTTTGCGGTCGAGGCAAAATAAGGCATTGTCTTTGATGGGATTTAAAAAGGTTTGTACTTTCCAAAGTTTATCACTATTTTATGGGATGATAAATTATCTGTAAAATGCAGAGTTTGGGGTAGAGTGAATTGTCTGTCTCTTGTCATTATTTCATAGAAACATCCTATCGATAGATTTCTTGACCTATATGATTTTGTAGGAATTTTAATGCGCCCATCCACATATGCAGACCACCAAGTCGCATTATTGCATCTACATTCATGGTTACAGATTTATGTTTCTGCTGAACAGAATACAAATTAGTTTGGACAGCTACTTCTTCAAAAAATTCCGTGCTCTGGTATTCAAAAAACGAAGCCAACGGTGAAAGATATACTGCAGCATTCTCAAAGTCATTCTTCAAGCATGTTAACTTCAGTTACTATCAGTTACATGAAATAATGAAATACATGAAATAATAACATGAAATAACAAAGTAATTACAAACAATGAATTATATTAAAAATATAAAATTAGGTCAGCAATAGCTATGCATTGTCTTTATTTTAATGGGCCAAAGAATATGACGAATAGAAGTCCAAGATTAGGAAAATTATGTTTTAATTCAAAAATAAAGCAAAAAAGGGTAAAAAAATCTGTAAAATGCAAATAATTTAAGATTACAATTACATACCGGATGAGTATAATCAGTTATGCCCTCTGTGAGCTGCTTCTGAAACGTAAACTTCAGAAACAGCAACTGAAATTCAGTAATATTAAAAAAAATATATGGCAGTAACAAATGAACCTATTTTCCCCTAACGGACTAATGTCCACGTACGTGGACCTATACACATTTCCATGCACTGCCATAAAAATCACTTTGGCTAACAAAAAACAACGTTAAAGAAAAGCTCTAATCTAAGTAGCTCTAAATATTCACTTTATACAATAATTAAATTATTAATTAATTAATTATTACTTACGTTTTTGAAGATTCTTCGACGGCGCCATTTTTACAAAGCAATCCGCTTGTAGCTCTTATTTCTTCAAAACTATGCACCTGAGCTGCCATCCATTGGTAAAAATGAAAAGCTGAAACATCCCCATACGTGTTACTAGGGTTGCAATTGAGTAAACGTGTACTAGAATCTTTCCAGCAACGCAAAATTGAGGAAAGAAATTAGTAAACAAAGAAGAGTTGTTTACAAATTATGCCTGCTATGTAAAAGAATGAACTATATTTCCTGATCTAAAGTTTCGTTTCATTAGCAATCGCATGTAAGGTATTTAAGATGTCCGGGTGAAGATGTACAGAGACTGGTAAACTGTGCGATTGGAACATCTGTCGATTTTCCATTTTAGAGCATCACGGCTTCGTGGAATAATCTAACATGAACTAAACAAGCCCTTATCTAGAAGATTCTGCAATAACCTATCTTATACTGGATTGAATTCGCCAATGAATTAACACAATTATCTGTTCGTTACATTCAGAACTGTGTGCGATACAGGAACTCATATTAATGGCTTTGTTGCTACTAAATTGGTTCCAAATGCATTGTAATAAATAATTTTATGGCTATGGAGGAACTTTAGTCAGTCGTTGTTATCTGGTTTTAGTATTTCAATTTCAATATGAAATTAATTCGAAATATCTAAATAACCTTTGTAAAAGTCAAAAGGAAAGCAGTGCTTGCTTTCCTTTTGACTAGCCAGGAAACAGAAATTAGAAACTCTTAAATGGAAAACCGTGACGACACAGATGGGATCATTAATTGTGAGTCATCTTTTTTTACCTCAAAAGGCCCAGGGATATTAATTCCGTTTGGCATTTTGCGTTGATTCTCTATAAAAGGCGAATCACTCGTTGATTCACTAAACGTGTTGTTTCACTTTTCAAATTGTTGCCACCAAATATTATCGCCCTGTGTTATATTAAAAAAAATTAAATAATGAAGAATCTGCATAAATGTATGTATGTTTCTCGCATTGTCATAAAACATTGTCATCAAACATCATGTCATAAAACATTGTCATCAAAACATCTCGCATTGTCATTGGTACCTAGAGCCATCAAATTTTGAATAACGTACGTCTCCACCCGAATATGGGCATCTGGAAGCCCAAATTTGGAATTTAGAATTTGTCTTATTATCTACTTCATGTTCTGTCAGACATTAAAGAATTTTTGATTAACAAACTCAAGGATTTCAAAGCGAGGAATGGCAACAACAAAAAAACATTTTTATCTCCAGCGTGAGACTGAGTATCGGGACTGAGTAATTCTAAAGATATGCTGTTTTTAAATATTTTGTGATATTGCTGTTGAATTGAATTTTACGTGGTTTAAGTCGAAGAACAACTCTGCCAAAATGACAATAAATAAATAAATAAAGGTAACACACAAAACGTTAAAAAAACACGCCTTTGGTCGTAATATAAAATCTGAAAGCTTTGAGATTTTATATTTTATTTATTTATTTATTTAAATCTTCAGTTTTCGGAAGCTGTCTCTACAAAACATGATTCCCGTCGACCGATTCAGATTATATCGATCGTTTTCCTCCAGCAGCCAACAGACTTCTACGGTAATTGCAACTTTAATCTGGTTCGTCAAAGTGCCTCACGGCGCCTGTAGTGCCTCGAACGGAAACAACCATCTTAAACGAGATTACGATAATTTGCGTGAGGAATGTGGAAACCAAAAGACATGGTAAAAACAAGGAGTTCCGCTATGAGTAATCCTATTTAATAACAAACACAAAACACAGGTATTGGCATTTGAGTTCCTAACAGCGTGCTTTTGCGTGAGTGTGTCATAAATGCAATTATAATCTTATAAACTGTCTGGTAAATGTGCATAATTATAACAAAAAGCTGATGTATTAGGAAATTATGTAAACACTGTTCCTTGATGTCAAGAATGTTACGCGGCATTAAAAGGCAGGAGTTCCTAAATTAGTGATTACAAGAAGGAGCTTAATATACGAAAACTAATTATTTACAGTTACATCATTTAAATATTGATACAAAGAGGTTGTATTTAAACTACAAGAAGGAGCGAAAGGAGGAAATTAAAATAAATCATAAATTAAAAAGGTGTGTGCCAAAAGGTTGTAAGATGATAATATAAAGCCTCGCTTTAATAATCATGCAGGAAAATGAAATTTAGTGTGGTATAATCAGTGCTAGAAATGGATAAGAAATCTACTGGTTAATGTGCTTTTCTGTAGGACTTATATTATCATTTATAATACATTTTAAATAAAAATGCATACTTTCTCGTTTAAAGCTAAAAATGCATTTAAAATGCTTACATATATTACATATACATTACAAGTCGTGTAGTATTTTACATGTTTAATTTTTATATTACTGGGCTGTTTATGTTAAGCCCAATAGGGGGTTAACCCAGAAGGGTTACTAGTGTCCAACTGGCATTTTGCATTGAATCCCTCAAAGCTGTGAATCACTTTTCCAGTTGTTACCACCAAATATTATCTCCTTGTATTATAATTGAAGAAATAAAATAATGAAGAATCTGCACGAATGTATGTATATCTCTCGCATTGTGAAAAAACAAAGATACCTAGAGACATCAAATTTTGAATAACATAGTTCTCCATCCGAATTTGGACACCTAGAACCCCGAATCTTGGATTTCGGACTTGTTATGTTATCTGTTTCACATTTTTTAAACTCTAACGAATTTTCGATTAAGAAACTCAACGATTTCAAAACAAGCAGTTTGGCAACGCACTGTATGAAGTAGAATAATTTTACCTCTAACGCGCGTGACTCCCTATCGGAAATTCTAAAGATATACTGTTTTTAAAATATTTTAGTGCAAACGGGCTTTGGCCCAAAATCTCTGGAAACGTGTTTGTATGTGCAAATGAAAAAAGCGTCCATTTGGGAGTAATATAAAGTATGACAACTTTCAGATTTTTTTTATATTACTGTGCATGTTCATTTTTTATGACTGTGAAGTGTTTTACATGTTTGCAGAAATACAGGGTGTTTATAAAGTCCCAGACCCATTAACATCATAAAATAATGAAGATATAAACAAACTTACGGCATTTATTGATGGAATAACTTATATATTTTCCTTTACAGGTTTGAATATCTTTACTTTTGTAAATATCGTCTGTGCGTGTGGTTAATTTCAGATATTTTCATTTTCCAGTCTAAATCTCTGTGCTTTTCTAAATATCGTCTGTTTATTAATTGCTTATAAATTATCATTATGATCTGAAAACCCCCATGAATACCGTGAGGCACAAAGGAATTCCCCAAAGGTTAATGTGTGGTGTGGACTAATGCACGACCGAGTCATTGGGCCTTTCTGTTTTACAGAAAAGACGGTCTCATCAGTCGTATACTTAGACATGTTGCAAAAATTCGTATTTCCACAACTAGAAGAGCTTCAGCCACATGTCATTTTCCAACAAGATGGTGCACCACCTCATTGGGGTACCATCGTTCGTAGTTCTTTGAATGACCGTTTTACAGGAAGATGGATCGGGCGAGGAGGTCCAATTCCTTGGCTACCCAGCTCACCTGATATAACACCGCTGGACTTTTTTCTTTGAGGATTTGTAAAGGACAACGTTTACAGAAGGAGAGTGTCGAACATGGATGACCTAAAAGCCAGAATGACAACCGCAATAGCCTCTGTGGATGCCGACATGCTTGCCGGCACCTGGCGTGAAATTGAATATCGACTCGATATTCTCCGTGCGACGAAGGGCGCACACGTGGAAGTTCATTGACAAGGGTCATGAAACTTTTTGAGTCTATCTGACCATTTATGTTATTAATTTTAATCAATCTTTATTATTTTATGAGTTATTAAAGATCAAAATGAGTCCGGGACTTTATAAACACCCTGTATATTCGAATCTTGAGTAAGTTCGTTTGCTACTAATTTACAGTCTGTGCTATAGGCTTCGATGAAAATCTATATAAAGATAGAAGCATTAAAGAAAGATTTTTTTTCTGACCTGAAGATAAGCATTTTAATAAAATGTCAGACAATCAATTTGGCTTTAGGTCTGAAGAGAATTCAGAGAAATAAGAAAAAAGGGAAAAAAGAACAGAACAGAGAAGGAAATAAGTGATATAGAAAATAGCAAAATATGAAGGGCATTCCCAGTCAGGTTACTAATTACAAATTAACAAATTAACCGAAGTTGGCAAATAATTTTTATAGCTCAACGTATGGAAAGAAAGTGTTGTGTTAAAATAAATCTTCTTACACATCAGTGTACCCAGGTGAAGTAAATCTTCTTACACGTCAGTTTCAGAAATAGAGAAAAACAGAAGTTTCCATACTGTCCATCTATTATCTTTCCTGCTATCAACGGTTTAAGCCTCGATTAAATTACTCTCACATATGTTATATTAGTATACTTAGTATACCATATGAGCTATGATTTGAAAGACAGTAGACCTCCAAGATGTCTATGCCTACCGATATTCAGAAAGGAGTCGAAAATTCCGTTTCATCTTGTAGAGATATTTTAAATAGATTACTACTTTGTTTCGTTCTGAAGGCTTAGTTTTTCAACATTTTTCAGTGTAACTGTCACTGAAAGCTCAGTAATTAATCTGATTCAGGTTACACTATCTTTTCCTAATCAAGAGTCAGCTGATTTGTTGCTTTTCTTGAAAAAAAGAAGAGAAAAAAAGCTTCTTCGTAGAAAAAGCTGCGAAGAATAAGATGAATGATGTATAGAGAAAGCGAGAAGGAACTGAAGAAAAGCAGCGGAGTGTCTCGTGCAGGAGGTTCTCAGACGGGGGAGGGATAGATCATTCAATAAACAAATTTAGCTGAAGTGCTTCTTACCTGATTATTGCAGTTTTGAAAAATAAAGATACAGAAAATGCTGTATAACCTGAAAAATCACCCTTTACACATTGTTTAAATTTATTGAAGTGCTTCAGTCTGGCAATACTCGTATGATTAACCCTCCCGGGGCCGGGGGGGGGGTTTAAAGTGGTTTAGTTTCTGTGGCTTTCTGTTTTTGCAGAATTTCCTAGATTATGAAGAGTAAAAATGTTTATGATTATCGTGAACATGTTTAAAAAGATCGAAGACACTTTTTACTTTTTCTGCTGGGAACTAAAGTTCAAATGATGGAGGCTGGAGGTTAAGCTCTTTTATTCATATTTACCCATCAACTCATAAGGAAGTTAAAAATAAACATTTTCATTCTGAGATTTTATATATAGCGAAATGGTTAAATTGAAATATTGAAACGAATGGTAGACGCATGTATTGTCATTTCCTTCATTATTTCGATATAACTCTTTTACTACTTTGCATTTTTTTTAAATCCCAAATAGACGTTAGTCTAGAAGGGCTATTAAATCCAAAACGGCACTTTGCGCTGAATCATTCAAAGTCCTGAATCACTTTTCAAATCGTTGCTGCCAAGTGTTATCGCCCTGTATTGTATTTAAAGAAACTAAATAATGAACAGTCTAAATGAGAGTATACATGTTTCTTACATTTTGAAAAAACAACGGTACTTAGAGTCATCAAATTCTGAATAATATAGTCCTCCACCCGAACTTCGGCACCCGGAAGCTCATTTGGAATTTGGTATTTGTTTGTAAAACTTTAATGAATTTTTGATTAAAAAACTCAAAGATTTCAAAGATAGCAATGGTAACACTGTACAAAGTAAAACACTTATATCTCTAGCGGGTGAGGCTGTCTATCGGAAATTCTAAAGTAACACTGTTTTTAAATACTTTCAGTACAATGTGTTGTTAGCTCAAATGCTCTTGAAATGTGTATGTGTTTGTAAATGAAAAAAAAAAACGCTCGTTTCGGAATAATATAAAACCTGAAAGTTTTTTATTAAATCTAAAAACTTTTTTGTAATGAGTCGTTCACTGTAGATATTTTATGCAATCATTATCAATCTCTTACTCATAAAATAAAATAAAATAAAATGAAATAAAAAATTCCGTATTAAATGAAATGTGTTTCAGCAGCTGATAACAACATATTTTTGAGAAAGCCGTACGAAAGTACAGAGAATGCCATTTTAGAGAGGAGTAAGCACATAACCATTGTGAACGCAAGCATTTCCATCGATATTTTAATCGCCATCGGAGTAGTGCAGCGAATTAAAATCCCCGGGACTCGAGCCTGGCTCTCCCGAATAGACACCAAATGTGCTGCCGTTACACCACGAAGGCATGTATTCGAGAGATTCAGGTCCGAGGACTTCGATGACGATTAAAATATCGATGCGAATGCTTGCGTTCACAATCATTTCTAGTCTTCTAGTAGGTGTTGGTGCTACACACCTTGTAAGGTACATTTTATTTTATAACAGTTATTTTAATTTAGCTCACCTTTCCTGTCTTATCTCGTTTCAACTTACAACTCCCTACTAGAAGGAGTTTTTAGAAACGCGTTGAACGCAGATGAGGAAAAGTTAGTATTAAAAGGAAGTTCAACTGCCTTCTTGAGAGAGAGTCAGGAATCTTGAGTAGCTGGCGTTTGTCTTTGGGCTACTCTCTAAGCTGTTGTTACGTTCGGTCGTATTATTACGTGCCTTTTGATAATTCGCCGGCTAGTTTAAGATTAGGGGCCAACTACTTTAGAAATGTGTTAGCTTCGGCTAAATGTCTTTAGTTAGTCATTAGTTAGTTCTTATTTCTTACATTTTAAGCCCGAGTGGAGGCTTTGTTGTAAGCCCGAAGAAAGGGGCCGACTGTTAATCTTATTTTGAGTGAATAAAGGGTAATTAACCCTTCTTTAGTTTACGATCTCTGTCCTTTGAAACAAGCGATAATTCCCTTAGCAGTTCTCTAGGTTCCTCGACACTTCATCTAACAGAATAAAAGGAAGGAATTCTATAACCTTTAAATTCTTGCTGTTGAGGAAATGTAATAATAGCCACCACGTATTTTGGTTAAATTCTCATACATTAGTCAAGTACATTATCTGATTTACAGCATCTAGCGTCTCAGTTTTCACAAGTTTTATGAGCCGTCGATGAAATGATCTGAAAATTGTGTTAAGACTGGTTCTCGTTGGTGTGAAAAAAATAATAACTAAACTTTTTCAGGATAAGAAATAACCAGATATTTCAATCATTTTCCCGAAATAAAATGGAAATTTTGATTTCCAGAAGTCTGTTGCATTTAATGTACTAAAAGTATTTACCATAGGATTAAGGTAGAATCTATTTCGATTGGACGGGATTTAGTTTCTGTGGAAAGCAATTCTGCTGTTATAAAATAAATTGATAAGCAAAAAATAAATAAATTAGTGAGATAAATAAATAAATTAAAAAAAACCCGAAAGTCTTCCGATTTTACATTACGCCCAAAGGGGAGTTTTTTAAAACCTTTTCTGTGTTACTTTTATTTATTAAATATCATGTTCTTCTCATTTAAACCATAAAATTCTACTCCAGTAATATGGTAAAATAATTTTAAAAAATGAGCATGTCTTTAGAATTTCCGATCCACAGTCTCGCGCGCTGGAGATAAAAATGTTTCTTTGTTTTCCAAACAGTGTTGCCATTGCTCGCTTTGAAATCGTTGAGTTTCTTAATCAAAAATTCGTTAAGGGGTTACAAAATATGAAATCGATAATAAAACAAATTCCAAATTTAGGCCCATATTCGGAGGAGGATTATGTTATTCAAAATTGGATGGCTCTAGGTACCTTTGTTTTATCAAAATGCGAGAAACATACATACATTTATGCAGATTATTCCTTATTTAATTTCCTTAATTATAACACAGGGCTGTAATATTTGGTGGCAACAATTTGAAAAGTGAAACAACGCTTGTAGTGAATCAACGCAAAATGCCAAAACTAAATTAATAGCCCATCTGAGTTAACGCTCCTTTGGGCTAAAAATAACAATATAAGTTAAAACGTATTTCCAAATTATTAAAGTAATAAAAGTTAGTCTTTAGTGAAATAAATTAATAAATATCATAACGTAAAATAAATTTGTAAGCACTGCGAAACTTAATAAGGAATAAGAAATCTTATGCATTCTTTGCTTAATTTGTGTACAACATTTTAACAGTTTGAAAATTTACTTGTTGTAAGTGGACAGAAGATTTTGTAATGCATACTTATGTTTTTATTAATTACTGCACAGCAGACTATAACTACGAAAAACTCCTAAACTATGAAACGTTAAAACTAAACTACCGAGAGATATCCATTTATCAAATTTTTGCTTATCATATGTCTTAACTATGTGAATATGCTTTATTATTGATAAATAAGTTCTAATTAATGCCTTTCCTTTTAGCTGTGCAGAGAGAAATTAAAAGAAGGATTTACTGCGTAAGTTTGAATTATTTTTCTAAAAAGTGTTTCATAGTTATCAAAAACATAGTTTATTATTCAAGAATTACGCGCTGAAAATTGTACGAGAATGAAATTTCGCTTTATATCCAAAAGCAAAATATTATTTACATTTATTTAATACTTATCTTCCACTGAACTGCTTTTCTTGAAGATGAAATAAATATTTTAAACCAATTTCACAGATATAAGCAGCATGGTAGTTCACTGATTTTGGGATAGATGGCAGCACTTACCTTTTAGTAACTTTCCATTGCCAGCTATCATTCATCTGAAGCTAAGAAATTTCTTTATTCGCATAGTTACTTCGCAGTATTTGCAAAAATAAGGAAATATTATTTCTCTTACATGACACGATTTGATGAATTTCACAAGAATTATGGTATTATTGCTAAATATTGTTCCTAGCATTTTATCCTTGAAAATAATGTTTTATCTCTCTCTCTTCACAGACCGTATAAGTTCTTGAAAATAATCAACGTGTTCTCTCATTCAGGTTTTCTTAATTAACAAGAATACACATGTTAATAAATAAAATATAATCATTTCTAGTGAATCCTTTGTTCTCGAATATTTCGATGTTATTTTAATTAACTAGACATTTATTTTCGAGCAGCAAGTATTTTATTTTTGCAGCAAACTGGATTTTTTAGGAAAGTTAAGGGAACTGAATTAGATTATCTGGATTATAGCAATGCACGCAAGGTATATGTGTATAGGGAATGCCTTGGCGGAGGAATTTTTGTAGGAACCGGCTCGTATTCATATTATAAATGAGGAAAACAATGAACGTTTCGCTGAGATTTCAACGCGAGAAACTAAGGGGAAAAATATATTTGCTGTATTGATAATTGCCCCACATTGCAATACGCAATTAGCATCTTTCCTGCTTTAGAAATTTTTTTAAACAATCGATAATTGTTAACCGGTATTTAATTGAAAATATCCTTTTTTTGCTTTCTTTCCCCCTTTATTTATTTACTTATTTTTTTGTTTGTTCAGAAGAAATAATTATGTATAAAAACACAGACATTTCACCAAGCTCCATCGATTTTAATAATGTATGGAATAATAAATAGAAACAGCATCAAATAAGAATCAAAACAGAGTCTAAAAATCTGAAATAAAAGAAGAGTAATGATACCTGAAAACAAGTGTCGTGGTTACGAGAAGTCTTGGAGATCCAACACCTTGGGTAAGACCGACCAAAAGATTATGGAAGAATATTTTTCACATTAGAAGGAACATCTTCCAGAAAATTTGTCTACACGACTTTTAAGAAGTTCAACTAGTGCTGAATCGAAAACTCTTTGTAATAACAGAAACAATTATTTCTTATTTCACTAATATTCGCGAAAGTTATCAACTAATTTATTGCACTTTTGGAAGCATGCTAATGAAAAAACTGGTGTCATTTTCGTTATGGATATATACTGAATTGAAATAGAGCTTAAATAATATTAGAGTCGCGTAATGATTTATCCCATTGATTCGCTGTACTTAAAAATCCTCCCTGTGAAGGAAATTAAAAAATTTAGAATTTGTTTGAAATGAATTCGGTGCTTAAATGCAGACTTTTCTTTCTTCGCTACAGTTACTACAGAACATTAGTGATGTCGAGAATGTTGTTGAAATTTAGGCAAGTTACAAAATAAACATTGACATTTATTTTGCTTAAGAATGCAGCTAATGCGGAAATTTTTGGAGGTACGAGAACATGTGGTTTGGCGAAGCTTTGATTAAGCTTTATTTAATTATGACCGAAGTCCGCGAGGGTTATCTACCTAATGGGAGAGATGTTTTGGTAGAGGACTTTCTAAGAGAAACTGGATCATATTAACGTTACACGGGGAAAAACCGCGAAAGCATCCATGCTGGAATGGAACTCAAGTCGAATTAGCTCCTTTCAGTGATTTTACCACTCGGCCTCTGGTGGGAATCTCTATGTTGGATTAAATATCAACGTTCGTCTTTTTCCTTGGAAGGGATTTTGCAAGAAACGAAGCTATGTTCAATTTGGGAAAAAATAATACCTTACCATTTCCTCAGATACGTCAATATGAACATGGAGATTTTTAAGAAAAGTTGGATTTGCTTGAAGTGGGCTTCGCAGATTCGGTAGCTAAGAGGAAAGTGCATAATGCATTCTACTTGACTACCTTCAACATGTCCATTGAAGGCAGATCTTTTAAATCATTGCAAAGCATATGTATATCTAGGCGAAATGTTTATGCTACATTTTTAGGACAAAAAGATACTTGTTCTGTTTCTCAGAAATTTGTTTTCATTTAGGTTTTTGGAGTTGTGAATCTTTAGCGGAAACAAATTTTCAGTCTTCATAGTTGCCTCATATTGCCCGAAATAGTTGCCCAACATTGCCAATCATAGTTGCCTAACATTATGATATGCTGCATATACTCTGTGTGATTTCATTTGCTTTGTCAAGCGTTGCTAGAGCATTACACCATACTGATGGCTGTCGACTCATGAGTCAGTCGTGGCCATTGAACTGGTGATCAGTGGCCTTGTCGATCACTGATGAATCTGAGCTTGATGGATCATCGGTGTTCCTAAATGAATTTTAACAATTTATCTGAATTTACCAAATCTGTGACGTATGAGTTGACGGCGCATATCACAGACTAAGTTTGTTTTGAAAATCTATCTGAATCTATTGCACTCTGCACTCCACCCAACTGAGACCAATATGCTAACTCCCAATAGATGTCAACCTGCAAGCTATAGAAGATATAAGTTTAATTTGAAAAATTATCTAAATTCACTGTACTTCTTTAAAAATGTAGCTGAATTTACTGTACCACGGCATATCGCGATTTATTAGTGGATCACCAATGCCATTAACCTTCAGGTCACTGGCAAAGAACAGACCTTACAAGCACTGGTATACTTACTTCCGTTGGCTTTTAATTAAAAAAAAATCTATCTAAATTTATTGCACTACCCCATAACGAAATGTATGGGTTGATTGCCATTGACCATAAACTTAGAAGTTACTGATGATCAAGTGCCCTGCCGATGTCTTTTCATTTAATTTCAACGAAAATCTGTTGTAATTTACAGTGCCGCATCAACCAGTGATCTGTGGGTTGACCATCAGTGAAGGGGAAGCTGTAGATCTGTGGTTACTTGGCCACCATTGTCCATTTGTAGACACTGTAGGTCAATGGTAACCAAGTACCTTGACAGTCATTGATGTTTTTCGGTTTACTTTTAAAATAAACTTCACAATGACAAGTTGAGTACTATTATGCTCCGTCACAGAGCTTGTAACCGTCACTTTGCAGAATCACTGGTGACCAGCAATCCTGATTGTTACTGTTGATATTAAGTTTAATTTTATTCTAATGATTTGTCTAAATTTGTTGTTTAGTCTAGTCCTAATGACCATTAATTCGTAAGTTTCCGGAGATCAACGCCGTTAACGGAGGTTACGATTATGATTACTGCTCACTAATCATTTGAGATAGCTAAACTAAAGAATTCAGTTTCTCTGAATACTCTAAGGTACATGCCAGTATCGGGCTTTTAATATTTGGATTGACATCTAGTACGAGATTTTAGCTCATACCATAGATTATTTACATGAAGCTTAACATTAACAATGTTAAATATCACTTAGTGCTGCTTTCCGATATACGGTAATTCTGAGGCTCGAAGTTTAACAAGCTTAGATGTTATGCAGTATGATGCTGTTTCATATTACAAACATTTAAAAGTTAAATTATGTTACTGTATAGCATTAAATGTGAAGAAGAATTTTCAAGGTACAAATGACCTGGAAAAAGCAATCGGATTAGATTTCAACAATATCTTCGGTAAGGATATTTACTATTTTTTCCGTTTTCGTAAATGTTTTAAACTCAGGTTTCTGTTGCTCTTCCTATCTGATAAAAATTTCTGTCCATCTGTGACATTGAAGAAAGAGTGAATAAGATATTTTCTCCCTCATTTCTGCATGCCTTTCTTGGTGTAATGGTAGCACACTCGGCGCATGTTCGAGAGGTCCAGGTTCGAAAACCAAGGAGAGCATTGCTCATTTTCCATGTCTCCTGCTTCAAGATACCTAATAAATCTAATCGTGGTGCCCGAACTAAAAGGTTATGGATGATGATTCTTCACCACGAGAATTTCGCAATTGGGTCTCTTAGTCCCCAGTCACCCTTTAAAGGGAGAGTATATAAAGTACTTTCTCCTTCCTTTCTGCATGCCTTTGTGGTGTAATGGTAGCACACTCGGCGCATATTCGAGAGGTCCAGGTTCGGGTTTCGGTGAAGACATTGCTCATTTTTTCATGTACTCCTGTTTCAGAATAACCTAATGACTCTACAAGTGATTAAGAGAGGTATGAAAATGTAGACTTCTTAATCTTTCAGCATATTCTACGCTTTTCTACTTTTAAAATAAAGGAAGATGTCTTTTGACAAAATCATCAGTTCTTGTTTCCATGATTGCAACAAAGTTGATGAAAAATGAAAGCTAAAATCTATCTAAAGAGAGGGGGAATCATGAGCAATACGTAAATATTAATAATTCAGGTTCAGTTGTGCAAAGTTTATTTAATAAATTAGGAATTAATAACAAAACTCATTTATACGAGAAATTTAATTCTTGATGCTACAATAAAGGATACAAGAACATATTTTAAAACCACACAGCTTCATTGAAATGAATCCAGTTTTCTAAAAACTGTTCTTAAACTGATATTTTAGTAAACGGATGTTTTTCAAAAAATGTTTAGTAAAAAAGGCTTTCTGAATTAGAGAGAAAATCTGTATCCCTGTCTACAGTATTCATTTCTTCTGTATTAAATTGCATCAAATGGGCATCTTAATTCTATAAATCTTGTATATGGAGCGTTAGGAAATTAAACATCATTTGACAACATTTTTATTTATTGATTGGAATGTCACGTGCATCTTAGTAGTAGCATTATATTGAAGTAAGAGTAAAAATGAGAATTTATTTTATTTTAAATAAAATTTGAGAACATAATTTTGAATAACTGACTATGCATAACAAAAGTATTAAAGAAGCGTATTGTTACGGATTTTATATTTATTTGGCTATTTATTTAGAATTGTAATTAAAATTGCTTTATATTTCCCGTGCAACGCAGACGATTTTTGAAGAGAAAGCTACTTCGAAAAAAAAAATAAAAATAAAAGAGCGGGTGCATTTAATGTTTAATAAATAAATAACTCGTAATTACTGTTGCCATCCAGAAAAATCTAGAAAAATCGAGATTGTTCTATTGATAATTAAAAAGCTTATAAAAGCCGAATTGAAACACCTCATCTCAGTTGCAGCTGTAGTTGTAGCTGTTTAAAGCGAACTGTTGTTTGTTTATTTAATGCTCTTATTGATTGTAGAAATTTCGCTGTGAGATAGAATTATTTTATCTGATTTGAATTGAGTTTTGCTAAACGTTTGAGATATTGTGATATTGTACGAATACCTCTGAAGAAATATTTCAGCATTTTGATTTATTTCTTGTGGAAAGAATAAATTTTTGTTAACTTTTTAACGACTTGTGCATTCAATCCATAACGAACCCGTACGCACACAATAGTATAATTTTCTTTACGAGTCTGTTAAACTCCATCACACTCATACCAGTTACATACTTTCCTTAAGTATTAGAAATTAAAATTCCAATGCTAGCAAATATCCAGAAGAATTTTATTTTATTAAATTACGATAGAGATTATTCAAGAAAATTTAATGTTTTCTGAGTTATTTCCACATTATTGATAACAAAAGAAAAGTTTAATAATATATAATTCATACTTCTGTTGAAGGTTTAAAGCTAAAGTTGGTCAAAGTATTGAAAGTGACAAAAGAAGATTGGCTTTAATAAGAGAAGAAATTGGTAAAGATAATACACTGGTGAGTAAGAAAATATTTAATACCTCTATTATATTGCGTCTACAGACGAGAAGAACTGCAGTTAAAAACAAAAATAAAGTAAAAGTAAAAGTAGTTTTAAGTAAGTTCAGTTTAAGTAAGTTAGTTAGTTAAGTAAAATAAAAGAAGAATACAAGAAAATACTTCGTATTTTTGTTAGAATTGTCTAGACGCGAAGAACTACAATTACATAGGATTTAGAGATAAAAGAATAATAAGGAAGACTATGTATGACGCAGTAACAATACTTAATATCCTGCAGATGTTATTTCTATCACTAACATTTACTGAACTTAAAATACGTAAGTTTCTTTCATTTGCCAGTTACCGCGATTTAAGGCGGGTTATATTATATAAATATTTTCAGCTTGAGATGGAATATAAAGAAGAATTTGCTTGGGTTTTCTCTTAAATAGTTGTTTTAGTTTCAATTTCTAAGAGACTTTTTTTTAACTTCGAACGTTAAAAGCTTAATACATTTTTTAATTAAAACAATTCATAAGTTATGAGAATTTAGGATGAGAATATTTATGTTATATGTAACATTTAACACTTCTCCAAGCGTACATTTTTACTTGAAATAGTTTTTGATGCATACAAACGTATATTTAACAGGAACAGATACAGAAGTAAAATGGCTAAGAGAAAGGATTAAGATTATGTATCCAGAGTTATTAAAAATAATTAACACAAAAGGCTATGTTTTTTACTTTGGAAAGGACTTTAGCGATGTTTGTGAAGAAGTTTTGGACTTTTTTGTTATTTTATATTGCTCTACCATGCGTTTATAATTCGTGTTATTTAAAGGAGTATTGCGTTGTGCGAAACATCTTTATCTACTACGCAGCCTTGCAAATAGTCATTTTCCGGAGTGCTGCCATTCGACATAACTTAAGTTCTTTAATTTATTTTTCAAATGTTAATTGCGCAGTTTAATAGACTGAGCCATTTAAAGCTAATACACATTCGATTATGATAATTTAAATATTCATCTTAGTTTTTGAGATAGATATCTAACTGGTATATAAATACTTTTAATTTATAATGTATTCAACTGATATTTTTCACGAATTTTTTGCACCATTTTTACAAGTTAAAAAGATATTCTAATGCAATATATTTTTTTAAATCTAGCTACATAATTCTTTTTTATGCTTAAGAACTCAGGACATTAAAAAAAAGGTAACTCAAAAGTAATCTACGAAAGAAAAAAAAATCCGGGTTTCACTTTCAAATGTTTTATAACACTTCTCCAGTTTACATAAAAACGTTAAGAAGGTAATCAGTTTCTTGCCATACTTATTCCAATTACTGCTACTTCTCCATAATAGTAAAAATTCAGTTTTAAAATCATGTAAAATTTTAGGGAAATGTTGTACGCACGAAACACTTGAAAGAAAGAAGACGCATAGGTGTATAACCTTCTCGTACGCCAATAACCTAGGAAATCATTGATGAAACATGAAATCTATAATATTCTGTATTCAAAATTTTGTCGATATTCTTAAAATCGTAGTTTCTCGTCTTTATTTGATGCATATCAGTGCATTTTTATTTCGTACGGACATATGCTATCTGAAAAGTGCCGAATTCTTTCGAACTTATTGAATCACTCGAATAAACCTGTTAACAGGCTAATTCCATGGATTCTATAATTACAGCAAGAATTTTATTATCATCTTAGCAGTGTTTGAATTACTAAAGGAAGTCACAGAGAACGTTTTTAAATAAAATTTCGGCATTTTAATTCGTAGTGATTTAGCATTTCATTTGAAGTGGTTTTTCAGTGCAGGTTGTTAATCTTACTTACACATCCTAACTAAAATTCCGGTCTAGCTTTATTTTTTGATATAAGTAACAAAGCTGTTGTTGGATAATCAGTTAAACCAAATAATCTTCGAAGAATATAAACATACGAAATGTAGTTGCTATACTATTTTGTTTCGCTAAATTCTTTCCAGGGCAGCGAAATTCGTCAGCTTTTGATAGAGAACTCTAAGCAATTTACACCACCATAAAGCATTTCAAACACACGCGAAAGGTCGAAATGTTGTCACATTTACAGACCGCAGACCACTTACGCTTATTTTTTTAAGTAAAAGCTAGATCAATTTTCTAGACGATTAGGCCATTTAGCTTGCATAGCGCAGTTCAGTGTTCACATTCGATATTTATAGAGAGCCAGAAATATCTTTGCGGATGTTTTATATCGGATAGAGGCTATTTCAGTACTTAGTACACTAGCCTACACTGGAATAAGAAAATAAAGTAATATAAAAAAAAGGTAATGATCCAGGGAAGCTGTTTGAGTAACAGGATGACTCCTCCTTGCAACTATTAAAACCCATATTCTGGCAAAACATCATTATTAGACTTTACTGAGATGTTTCTGCAGGAAAATATAATTCTACCTGAACTCTTCTGAATTTGGAAGATTTGTTTTAAACTCATTACGTCAATTAGCTCCCAGAAGAATAAAAGTTACTGTTATATTGATAACTGTTTCATCTGTCTCTCAGCCAAGAAGGCTCGCTTATGAGAAAAGCCATGCATTCATTGTCAACAGACAGAAGTTCATAGACATACAAGAATTTCTATTCACAACAGAGAAATCATTAACAGCAGATTGATCATGTCTACATTGGTTTAATCGGATCATTGCCGATTAAAACAATGTAGTTAATAGATACACGAACAGTTAATAGTTACACTTATTGACAATTCCCTTTCTAAGTTGAAATAATTCCACTAATTGATATTCATTGTCAACAGACAGAAGTCCATAGACATACAAGAATTCCTTTTTGCAACAGAGAAATCATCAACAGCAGATTTGATTATGTCTACACTATTTTAATCGGATCATTGCCAACAGTTAATGATTACACTTATTGACAAATTTACCTTCTAAGTTGAAATAATTCCATTAATTGGTATTACGCAGCATATGGTAGCGCAAGCCTTTTATTCCGGTTGGAGTCCCAACTTTCGCATTCTATACATTATTGCTATTGATCAAAGAAGGTAGTCTAAACAGCACATTTCTGTTCGCACTTGAAGTGAAGGTTGGATGGAGAGTTAACCAATCGTACTGCTTGGTGTGAGATAAAGTTTCAGAGACAGATCTTAAAGCAGCTACTATTGAATTGGTATGGATGGCTAAAATTTCCAGGAGCATTATTTCGAACCGACACCAGTGCAGCGAAGTGATTTGAACATTGAAATTCGAACATGTCCCGTTTTAAACTGAAGCTCAGGAACTTTAACCTTGAGTGCAAAGTTTCATCATTATGAAGTAGTGTATTTATCTCTTAGGCCTTGGATAATATCCAGTGCTACAGCTCGCAGGCGAAACCATCAAACTGAAAACTGGACAAAATGAGATATGCCTTTCCATAGATTATGTGACACCTACACTTTTACTCACTAGAGAAGACGTGTGAGTACAGGCCAAGACGACTGTCAAATCTTTACTAATGCTTATAACTTGAAACAGTTGGAACAAAAGTGTTTACACATGGCAAAATTCAGCAGATAAGCCCATTTTTCTGCATGTTTTTGAACTAAATCACTAGGAGGGGGAACTGAAGCAGTCTTTCACTAGAAACGGCCACAACTTTACGTTGTCCGGCTATGGACGTAACTGTACGAACGCATGGAGCTAATATGATGCGCCGATCTTTTATAACGATGTTTCTGTTCCATTTTCTCACTTTTATTTTCTGTTGATATGGCTATAATATACACTGGTGTGCAAAAATTAAGGACGAAGTCGAAAAATTAGCATATCAGCTGAACGAAGAGGCAGAGCGGACAGAAAGACCAATCAGGAGATTAAGTAAGGTGATGTACGGTAGCACATGCGCAGATATGCAGGTAGACGTAATGGGGGAGTGTCTGAGTAGTATAAAGCATGTTGTCGGTGTAAGATCAGTATTTCTGGCAAAGAGATTGCACGCCGTATACCAGTTAAAATCACACCGAGTTGCTGCCTCAGCGAGAAATGGCGAATAATCAATCTGTAAGACGACATCTGGATGCTTTTACCCGAGGTCGAATCATTGGGAAGTTGGAGGAAGGCCACAGTGTGACAAGTGGGGCTGCAGAATTCGGAATTGCTCACAGGATCGTTTCACGACTTTTGAGAAAATTTCAAACTACAGGAACAGCTATCCTGGGGTTTAGTAGTGGTCGTCCACGAGGAATCACACCCGCAGATGACCGGTATATTGCCTTACAGGCCAGAAGAATCAGGCGGCAGACAGCGGGAGAAATCGCTAGACACACGACACAGGCGACTGGACGACCGATATCGCGTTTTACCGTGGCCAGAAGACTGCACGGTGGTGGTCTGTTTGCACGACGCCCTGTACGGTGTGTACCTCTAACGCCTGCCCATCGGAGAAGGCGTTCTCTGTGGTGCCGGGAACACCGGAATTGGAGAGACAATAAATGGGGACGAGTACTCTTTACAGATGAGAGCAGATTTAGTCTGAGTTGCGATTCTAAACACATACACATCTGGACAGAGCGGGAAACACGCAATAACCCCTTCAACATCATCAAAAGGGACTGTTTTGGAGGTCGCGGAGTTCTCGTTCGAGCAGACATAATGCTTGGTAGCCGGAC
>KK122338.1:455002-486116 GCA_000611955.2 Stegodyphus mimosarum
GTCGCATTGCCTCCATGCTACGTTTTCAATAAAGTTTCTTTTTATCCCTCGGATTTCTCTTTTAGTAAGTATTGCTTACATTACTCATGTCCTTACGTATTGGGGATCTTACGGTATTAAATGTGTTGTTTTGGAAAGCTTTTGTACAAAGTTATATTGAAAAAACCGTCTCGTCCTTAATTTTTGCACACCAGTGTACTGCATTCATGGGCAGATAAATATTGGCATTTCTTCATATGTTATTTGCTACATGATGAAAACGATGTTCTTGGATGATTATTTGAGAAGTTCTGTTTACCTCACCACTGCTATTATTTCGGTGTCCACCGAAAACATGGCAGCAAAAACATCACGGACGAAAACATCGCGAAGAAAACAACGCAAGGCAAAAACGTCGTGGAACAAAACATCGTCGGAAAAAATAAAGCAAAGAGAAAATATCGCAGTTGTAAAACATCGGGGTACAAAAAAGCGTCGTCGAAAATAAAGCCATTCAAAAACTTCCTAGCTTAAAAACATCGTAGTCAGAAATATCGTGATAAAAAAAAGTGCCTACAAATCATCGCATGCCGATAGCATTGCAGACATGCCTTTTTCAGGCTTTAATATTGTAAAAGGATACTCACATAATGATTTGTGAGCGCAAGGTGGAAAGAAGCATAGTTTTTGCTTTAATATTTTTATTAACTAATAAATATTTATTGAAAATGTAAAATGGAAACTTAAGCATAGAAAATTAATGCAACTTATAGCACTTCATAGAATTTTAAACTGACATAGTTAACTAACAAAAATCATTAATAAATTATTTTTTTTATAAAATTTTATTGATAATTTTTCATGAAAAGTATAATCTAAAAAAGAGTAGACAAAGGAAGGTAAGAAACCCCATGACTTTATCTACAAAAAATTGTTAATTATGAGATTATTTTCTTCACTTTTTTAAATCTGATTCTCTCATAGTGCAAATTATTTCTTGTTTTGTTTTAATTTTTTTATCTGCTTTTAAAAAAATATTAGTTAATAAAAAATATGAAAGTAAAAATTATCCTTCTTTCCAACTTGCGCTTACAATTATTAAAGCCTGAAAAACGCATGTCTGCGATGTTATCATCATGCGATGATTTGTAGGTACTTTATTTTTTATCACAATATTTTCGAATGTTTTTAAACTGCGAAGTTTTTGAACTGCTTTATTTTCGACGAGGATATTTTGTACCACGACGTTTTAGAACTGCGATGTTTTCTCTTTGCTTTGTTTTCTCCCACGATGTTTTGTATTGCGACATTTTCGCCTTGCGTTGTTTTCTCTGCAACGTTTTCGACGCGATGTTTTCGGCCGTAACCATTATTTCATGTATTATTTTCTAGTCTATAAAACTCCAAATTAAAGTCTTTTAAAATCGATTCAATTATTTTAAACAAGGGTGCATTTCCTGCAAATATTCTATGAATTTTTTGAAAATTTTGCGCTTTTTATGCATGTAGAGAAAATAAGAAGATAATCTATTTATTTGAAATCTCATAACTTCTTTGCTGTCTAACGTTTTATGAGATTTCTGAAGATTCTAATGTTTCTTTGGGTTTCTAACTCTAACTATTAGTTTTGTATGGACTTGTGCCAGGATTGTACGTTTTTGCTACAGACCACACAATAATAAGAAAGTCTTATACGCGGTTCTCTCACAACACGCAATCTCTGAGATATTCCGATTTGTCAGACGATGCATCCGCTTGACACTACAAAAGTCATAACTTTACGACCAATATTAAGAGATTTTAACGATCTTCACTGTGTCTGTCACCAAAGCCTTTCAATTTTCAGGGAGCTGACGAATCAAAGATTCTCCTGCTGTCCTGATTTCGTCTTCGACTGTAACGAAACAGAAGATATAAAACGCAATCGAAAAATAAACAGGGTGTGATTAATGCAGTGTACAAAATGTCCAGACAGAGCAAGTATTCAGAATGCTCTGAAACTCTCGTCTAGAGAGACTTTGTCGCTAGTAAGATCCTTGCATAAAGAGGAAAAGAACTGTACTATTTTCTAAATACTTGCTTTGATACATTTAATATTGATAATACAATTTTTTAATTCTTTGTACGAAGTAAAAAAGAAATATTGTAATCGCGATAAACTTCGGGTATCGTATTTCAACTAAAATATCCATTTTGACTGCTATCGAATGCAATTTAACGATGTTTTTGCGTTACATCTATACATAAGGACCGAATAAAGGACTCTTTTCCCCAAACGAATTATAAAACTGATTTAAAATGGATTAAGGAGAGATTTTTTTCGTGCCATCTGTACGTGCGTACATACATACGTATGCACGCATGCATTTATCTCGCATGATTCAAAAACGAGTAGCCTGAGAACGTTGAAAATTTCTACATAGGACTGCTATAACATGCAGATGTGCGCCTCCTTTTTTGGTTGCAATCAGCCGCACCAAAACTATATAAATATATGTATATGTATATCCACTCAGTTTCTCGGCTCAGTGATCTCAGGTTCTTTATTCTTATACGTTTGTAAATCTGCATTTTTTGCTTTAGAAAGGATTGAATCATGTTGTTCTTACCTTCCGGTTTAAGTTTTTATACCTTTAGTAAATCTGCATGCAATAGTTATAGAATTGTCAACAATTTAAAAGTTGTTTAAGTACGGATAAACCTAATAATTTTCCCCATGGAAGCCATATTTGTTTACATTTGAAACTTAACAGGATAGTGATTTGTTGCTAATCTAGGAAATCTAAACTTAGCAACAACAAAATAACTTCTTCTTTTATTATTGCGAATTAAATTATGCTTAATCCATTCTGGAATTATCATTTATGACTCAGCATAGCGTCCACAACAAAATATGTCAGTTTCTACGCTTTCAGTGTCTTTTTGCCAGGGGAGACCAAAAGTAAACTTTCAGTTTTGTGCACCGAAAAATCTACCTTCTTGCCCGTTTGCCGAATTACTTGTTTTTGCTTAGAAACTGTAATTTTAATTGTAAAAAAAATTTAATTGTTTTAACTGTATTTGGGGTTTTATGGTTTTCTATGTTTTTAAATTTTTAATATAGATATTTTGAGTTTTTATGTATTTTTGCCCTGTCGCGAAGTGAGAACTGAATTAATTGAATGAGAAATATATCTCTAATGAAATTCGAGGAAATAAGTTTAAATGAAAGGCAGGCAAAACTGCGTATAATTTAATATTCCGTACACGGAGTCATGTGGTGCATATGTTACGGTGAAACACTAAAATCTGGAGAATGTCGACTTTCACCGGTGAATGTCAACATTCACATAGTCGCTTGGTGATGTCCGAAATATTTTCCAAACACTGACTTACACCAGTGAATGTCGACATTCTCCATGTACTAATGGTGAATGTTGAATATATGAGAATATTATATTTTCTTCTCCGTAATTCAGTCGCGAAAAAACACACAAATACTTAAAACACACAATACATTCAAAATGAGAAAGGAAAATAATAGAAGTTAAAAAACTTACTTAATTTTACAGTACATAGTAAATGAGAAAATAAAATAATAGTAATAAAAAACTTACTAAATTATGTGATTCAAATCTGATTCATTGCAACAACTTAAACTATTATGAGACTTTGAATTGCACAAGAGGCCCTTGCTTTTACAACTGCATTTATGGGAAACAGCCAGTCGCCTCTCTTTTCGACCTACACCAGAACATATCTGTGATTGTCGACATACACCGGTGAGGGTCCGTATGTACAAGAATGCAATGTTATATTCGATTTTTCACCGACGTATTTGGTGAATGTTGACATTCTCCGGTGAAAGTCGACATTCTCCAATTTCGGTCTTTCACAGTAACATATATCAGATCATTTTATGATATGTTAATAGTGATTTTCGTAGGTTTGTGGTTTGTATTAAATGGGTTTTTGCTCGTTGTGCAATTTAACGCTAAATGCAAACCAGCCAGCTCCCAGTTAGTACTTAGGAAACGCTTGACTAGAGCAGCAGCTTCCCAGTTTCTACAGAGCATAGTTTAAAATTGGTTTTCATGGTCTATAATTTGCATAATAATATTTTTTATAATTAATAAAATAAGAATATTGTTGAATTTAATAATGCCCTTCCTAAATCATTAAGAGAAATTAATATAAGTTCTTTATATCTGTAAGAAATTGGGATTACTAAATTCTGGACAAAAATTTGGGGCCATTAAACGAGTGTTTATTAGTGATAGTAAATTTAGTAAATGTTAAAAAATGTAATGATTTAGAGAAACTACCCAATTTATGAATACATTAAAATAATTTTACCTTTTAAATTTTAGATGGTAGATGCCAACCAGAAATGGGATGTAAGCGAAGCAGTATCATGGATGAAGGAACTTGTTGATTATAATCTGCTCTGGATCGAAGAACCGACAAGCCCAGATGATATTTTAGGACACGCAGCTATTTCAAAAGTAATGATTAGTTTTGAAAAATTTCGAAAGTAATATTTTTCATTGATGAATGTATCGGTTATTTTTAATTACCCTTTTTCTGAATTAAAAAAGGGAAATAAAAGCGCTTTCAGTTGTAAAAGCCACTATTGTGATTCTATCATAATCAAATAACGATATTTAAATTTAGAACAAAACTAAATTTTAGGAGAATATAAAATAACTTTAAATTAATTAAAGAAGGAATACTAAGCATCCATGTTTTATGATATGAGGACATCCAAGTAGAGAAGCCGGTGCATTTATCAGTAGTGGATTCCATAAGAGGGATTACAAAAAATTTATAAATTAGAAGAAATATATACGACGTTTTGAAATGTAAGCTTGCAGGTGTAGGAAGTTAATTTGCTGGTTTCTTGGAATGATAGATTAAGTATTTATTATGTTTACAATTTTAAAAGCTTATCGGCCTATCTTAAATTAAAGCATTCTATTCAGTTACTGTGTTTTTTCCTTAGCACTGTACTGAGTTATTAGTTTAGCACAAATAACAAGATCTTCAATCACTTTTGGATCTTCTCTTTACATATCAGACTCATTAAAATATTACTCAGTAAAGCTTCAATCCATTTTATTTCTGATTTTATAACTTTTAGTAAGCATGAAAACATACTGCTAATCAAATTTTATAATTCAACGTTGCGTGACGTAAATGCACTGTTATTTTAGACTAATTAATTTCAAAACTCAGCATCACTTCTAATGGTTGCTATTATTAAGTTAAAATTTGTTCAAAAATACTTCTTCACTTGATTAATTAGAAATCTGGGACACTGGCTTTTCATATCTTTAAAGATAAATCTATTTTGATTAATGCCCTAAAGTCCAGATTTTGAGAAATGTCTGCCAATTAAGAGAATAAATTAGAAAAATGATGAAATTAGTAATGAGAACTAGCTTAAAATTAGCAGCATATATTTCGAATGTTTGCCCACCTCTTTGTTTGATCTCTAGCAAATGAATGCTATCGCTGTAAAAATTTAAATCAAGGCAGGGAATTGTTAAAGGAGGTATTATAACAAATCGGCGACAAAATAACATTGGAACAAAGATGGAAACAGAAAGAATAAACGATTGAAGAATTAAACTCTTTTAAGAGAAATAAGAAATAGAATTATGATTATTTACTAAAATAAGGATACTTTTATGTATACAAAAGCGAGCATTTAGGAAATCTAATTTGCCAATTGGTGGACATTTTTTTTATGAAAAATTTTGGCAGAAGAAATTTAGAAAACATGATTTTCTGCCTAGCAGTACTATGTAATGGAACATTTATGAAACATCATTGCAATCAAGTTACCAAGATGGCATTGATTCTGACTAATGACTGATTACTTTTGTTTCATCGAATGAAAGGAAAAGCAGAAGCTTGTGATGTTATGCTGTTTTTTTATTTACCTGTTTTGACTAAATTTCTTTATGACAACAAAAGACCTTGATTTTTAAAAATGAGCTGCATCTTCTGTTTCGTTTCATGCAACATGTATGAGATAATTTTAAACAGACTTTCTAAAGTAGATAAATCTAGAACCTCCTTTAGAATAAAGAATCTGCCAGTTTATCTTGCACAAATTTCTGTGTCACATTATTTTCCAATATAAGAGAAGACAATTCATTAAGAAAAGGATTTTTAATTTTAAATTTATGCTTAGAAATGTGCTTACCTTAATGTTACTAACCTCTAGAAATGCACTTACTTTTCTTTATTTGATATTAATATATTTAGTGTATTTTTCTTTAGTACATCTGCATATAATTATTTCATTATTTACATTATCTTTCACATTGATAATTGAAGTTAGTTTCATACTGTTATCTATATTCCGTTATTTTGTGAGCTGGTAGGCTATGAAAATTTATTAGGTTTACTGAGAACAATTTTGGAACGGCAAATCAAACAAATTTACTTGTGCGTTTCGCATTTTTGAACTGATAGTAAATTTAAATGCATATTTAAGTCTTACTGTATAAAATTCAGAAACCCATATGCAAATGAAACCATAGTGTCGTTTTGAAAATTTCTGAAATGAAGAGATGAAATGCTTTCGTTTTTAATCTTGGAAATAAGTAATACGAGTAAAAATACAAATACAGTTAAACTAATGCCTTATTTATCTTCTACTCAGTCATTAATCGTTTAGTAATATTCTATCACAAATACAACTAAGCTATAAAGTAAATAAATATGAAAATTATTGGGAAGCGAGTGATAATGACTAGATTACATGGACAGCGTGAGTAAAATAATTTATCTAAGATCATTTCCTTTCTCTTCGAGACTTTTCATTGAAAAGCATATCAATATTTTTCATATCCACATTTCGCCACTTAGATACCTCATGCTGTTTTACAACAATACTTTGAAGAAATGTGAAATTTTTTTACGTATGGACAATGATTTCAGCAGTTCTGAGAATCACACTCTTTAAGCATCCAAAGCCCAAGGCGCATTTTTCTTGTTGCCATCGGTTATTGACAACATCAATACATTGGAAATTTGGCGTTTGAATGTACCGCAAGAGCCATTTCTAGTTTCAACAGTTACGATTTCTTTTCCTTAGTGGTTTGGCAACATGCGTTATCAGGGTTACGTCATTTTGCTTTGGTTGTGTAAAGTATGCTGTTTTAGAATACAGGCTGGAATAGGAGTATTTCTTATTGCTGGGAATCACGAGTGTGCAGTTAGAATGCATAGCTAATATTTAGACATGATATATCTTTATATATAAAGAAGAATGTCTGCGTGTTTGTTCGCGATTAACTCAGTCACTACTATATCTATTGTCACCAAACATTCTACAATTCTTTTCTGGGTCCTGGAAAAGCACAATGACTCTAAAAATGCTAATTTTCATCCTCATTTTTCAGATTGGCAACGTCTTGCACTCTGGAGATAAAAATCTGCTTTATTTCGAAAGTATTGCCACTGCTCACTTTCAATTGTAGAGTTTGTTAATGAAAAATTCCTAAGTTTTAGAAAGAAATAAAAATAACGTTGGTAAACATTAAATACATTATTATACATTATTAAATACATTATTATTATTACAAAAATTCGTGGGAAGATATTTTGACTATTACTAACTTCATACGACTTTAATCAGCCGAGATATTAATTAAAAACTCTAAAAACACTAATTTTCGCACTTATTTTTCCGACCGGAACAGTCTTGCGTGTTTGAGATAAAAATGCTTTATTTGGAAAATTGTTGCTACTCTTCCTTTCCAAATAGTAGAGTTTGTTAATCAAAAATTTGTATAAGTTTTACAAAATCTATCTATCTATATATATAAAGCAGAATGCTGTTTGTTTGTTCGCGTATTGATTTCTGACCAATTATGATAAATTTTTTTGCCACATTTAATCGACTAAAATTGAATATAGGTGAAATATTGGATGGAACTTGAGCTTTTACGACCATTTGATTACAAAGACGAAAATCATTGAAAACTGCATGCCATTGTTGGTGATATAATGAGATAAAATTAGTTTATTTTTCTATCGAAATTTTTTATGTCGGTTCCATATCGCATCAGACTGAAAAATGTATGACTGTGAATCGTACTTGTTGCATCGTTATTCGAGAAGGATTACAGCGGTATCGTTCTCTCTGTTATTAGATACATTACTCTTAATCTAACTTAAGTGTCGTAAAGTAGGTCCTCTAGTATTGGATAAAAAAAACTGGACAGACTTTCTATTGCCAAAGCATGTTTGAATCATTTGCTTTGGCATGATAAAAGCCTTTTAATTTCCTAAAAATTCTAAACCTAGAATTAAACTCAGTTTGGCTTAATCGAAAAATTAAAGTAAACTTCTAGACTGCCACACGAATCAGAACTTTAAATAAATACAACCGAAAATACACAATTTAAGATTTATTTTGACTTCGTCTCGATACACCGAACTAAAATAACTAACACACATTTACTTTCACTTTTCTCGGGAATGAGAGACAGCAATGAATAAAATTATTTACAATTTAAATGTTTAAAATTAAAGGCCTTTATTGGATGCCTGCAGTACTACTTCTAAATAAAGTTTTTAAATAGAGAAAAACTCGTCAACTGTTATCGATAATACTCTTGTCGGACAACCACAGAGGAATTTGAGGCTGTGTGAAATTACTATTCTCACTCTTGAATTTAGATTCTTATTTTAATTTGAAACTGCTTTCATTTATATAGTCTGGTGGGGTAGACGAAGTAGTAGGAGTATAGGACAGATTTTAATCTGAGAAATAATAAATTAAAATAAATCTTTTGGAGTCTTCTCAACCTTTTACTGCTTCAACATCTTAGTATGTCATAGCTAGCGCACATATAACACCGGCATTAAAAGAGCTAAAATGTTGTTGAATTACAGCTTATCATCATTTCCATGAGTCATCGGGGCGAATGCTTTGCGTAATGAAAATGTTTTGAACGCAACACGTCTTTATTGTTATTGCTAGAGACCACATGTGAAACAAAGTAGTTTTGAGGAGACGGATGAAAAAATCTTTAAGGGCATTCAGCTTCGTGAATATTTATTGCTCAGGGTTCTAATTGCTTCCGATTTTAATGTCACATATGATTTGCGGAAGACTAGGTTTTTTGTTATTGAATGTGCCATTAATTTAAAAACAAGCATTTTTTACGAGTAATCTCTCACAATTACAAAGGTCATGCATTTTCAAAGTATTTCTAATCATTGTTTCGTAATCTAATGCTGTTTCTTACATGAGCCATTTAAAGAAAAGTTTAATAGATTATGAGTATCATGGTGATGAAATGTCTTACTTAAATTCACAAGTGACAGTCAAGAAATAATTAGAAATATTCTGTACGATTCACATTTTTCATTTGTACAAATGACAAGATTTAAGGCAATTTAAATAATGAAATGACTGAAAGTATTTCTTAAACTACGTAACAAAAGCCAAGAGTTTGAGAGATAATTAAAATTTCTGCTTTTTGGTTTTCAAATCCCACTTACATTCGCCATTTAAACATTCGTATCATCTTCATTTATTGACCGCAGAGGTTTCTGAGGAAATACAAAATTTCTCCGTTTTTTTCATCATCTGTATAAAATTAACAAAGAGTACCTAATTCCGGAGCAATGCGATGTTGAAGGGAAACAAAGCCATTAAGTTTACCCGTTTCTAAGGAATTAAATGTGAGATAAAATTACCGCTAGTTAATGGATTTTATCTCCACAAATAAATTAGATATCGCTTCATGATGAAATACATAAGCGATATCTGCATATTAGAAGAGATGCTTTCATGGAGGACTATCGAAGATAAACATATTTATGCTATACATCAA
Source organism: Stegodyphus mimosarum (assembly GCA_000611955.2). NCBI lineage: Eukaryota > Metazoa > Arthropoda > Arachnida > Araneae > Eresidae > Stegodyphus > Stegodyphus mimosarum. The sequence continues at coordinate 464,821 of KK122338.1, forward strand.
GAAAACCATGAAAACCTTATGCTGTTATTGTAATCATTTGCAGGGATTCGAAACATGTAGGAACCATCTATTTTTTGAAGTGTTTCTTTACCCTCAGAAAGTATATAAAAATATTATAAGGCAGGCCCATATTAATATTCCTGTTCTCACACCTCTTACAAATGATACGTTACTTTCTCTTTGTTAAAGTTTCATGAGCTCAGTTCATGTTTTTGCAAGATTTAAATTTTTAGCTTGCTGAAATTGCTTTTATGTAAAATTTATTTCCTTTCCTATAGCATAATGGTTGAGTTTCTGTAATAATTACAAAAAAGAACACTATACTTTAAATAGTGCGGCGGCGTTTTATATAAATGGCGCTGATGACGATGCTATGCTAATAAAGAAGAACTGAAGTAATATTAATCTGTAATTTAAATCCCCAGAATAGGGTTAATTTGGCTACAGAATTAGGAAGATGAAAATTTAAAACTTAAGTTAGGAAAAAATTTGAAGTTCATTATTAACACATCTTATTGCACCCATAAACATAAACTTTTTTATTTCCTTGTACGAAGTGAAAAGGAAGTATTGTAATCGCGAAACATTTAGGGTATCGTATTTCAAAGAAAATATCCATTTAGACCGCTATCGAATGCAATTTAAAGATGTTTTTGCATGACATCTGTGCGCAAGGACAGAATAAAGAAACCCTTTTCCCCCCAAGAAATTATAAAACTGATTTAAAATGGATTGAGAAGAGATTTTTTTTGTAACGTCAGAAGAGATTTTTCTTTTTTACGGATGTATGTATGTATCTCGCATAACTCAAAAACGATTTTGTATATAGGACTGTTATAACATCTAGTTGTGCATCTCCTTTTTTGGTGGCAATCGGCCGCACCAAAAGTATATATATATATATGCATATATACCCACTATGTTACTCGGTTCTGTGAGCTCAGTTTATTTATTCTTATTTGTTGGTAAATAGTGCATTTTGTGCTTTAATAATGATTGAATTATATTGTTTTTATCTTCCGGTTAATGTTTTTATGTCTTTAGTACACCTGAATGCAATAGTTGTGGAATTATCAACAATTTAAAAGTTGTTAAAGTCTAATTTTTTTGCCATAGCAGGCATATTTGTTTGCATTTGAAACTTAGTAGAGTAGTGAATTTGTTGCCAATAGAAAAACTAAGCTCCGCAATACCAAAGATAACATCTTTCATTACTGCGAATTAAATCATGCGTAATCCATTCTGGAATTAATATTTAAGTTGTTAAATTATCCCATATATTGATTCAGCATAGCGTCCACAACAAATAAAGTCAGTTTCTACGCCTTCAATGTCTTTTTGCCAAGGGAGATGAAAAGTAAACTTTCAGTTTTCTGCACCGAAAAAATCTGCCTTCTTGCCCACTGGCCGAATAGCTTGTTGTTGCTACGAAACTTTAATTTTAATTGTAAAAATTGGTCTTTAAATTGTTTTTACTCTATTTATGTTTATATTTTTCTATATTTTTCAATTTTTAATAAAGATATTTTAAGGTTTTATGTATTTTTACCTTGTCGCGAAGTGAGAAATGTGTCTGTAATGAAATTCGAGGAAATAAGTTTAAATGAAATGCAGCAAAAAATGCTTATAATTTAGTATTCCTTACAAGGAAGTCATGTGGTGTAAACATCAGAATTTTTTATAAATGTAAACATGCCTAAGGTAGATTTTCAAAAATGAAAGCTGCTTTAAATACATATGAAGTATTTTAAACAACATAAATTGCCACGGCAGTATACAGAGAACCTGTTCCAATTCAACCTGTTCAATGTCACTAAATGTTATTATTTAATTTACTGCTACTGTTGTTCAAGCAGGCTTATAATGTTTGTACTGTTATTCACATGCACTTTGAAAGTTTAGTAATTTTATTGCGAAGGATGGTTCTAATTTTATACTTTACATTACAATCATATATAATTCTCATATTTACGCTTATTCAGATTCTGTAACAGTACTGTTATTTTCGTGTCCGACTCTATTAATAGATTAATTAGAGGTACAGAGATTTATGTCAAAACTTTTGCACGCAATGCCTTTTCGCACTAATTAACCGAAGAGGGTATAAATTTGATTAATAGATTTTAGTGTCAGGATACAATTCATATGATTATGATTCCGAAGTGTATTCCATTTATAATAAATAGATCAAGGTTTACATTGACCTAGAGGAAGTATTTAGATCGCTAATGTATCGTTGATCGTTGGCCATGAACATCATGGCCAACGCATTATTTTGTTCTTTCTTTTCGAGAAATTTTTCGAAACTGTTTGTTTCTCTAAATGCGAGAAAACAATAACCCGAGATAGAATTTAAAGACATAATCCAACAATTCTGAAAAGAGCCTTGATCTGTGGGAAATATTAGTAGTTAATAACTGAAGATTGAGCTTATTGATATATGAAATTAAATGGCCCGAGCTTTCAGTTTTTGAATCGAGACGTTGCCAATCATAAAATCAGAAGTTATATATATATATATACTAGCGGGCAAGCTTACCAGATGAGCGGGCTGTGGCCAAAATAAGATTTATAAGTTCTGTGTACAGCTGAAAAGAAAATGTATAAAAACATTTCGATATGAATAAAATCAGTTCTTTCTTTACAAGCAAGAAACAATTCGTAAATAATTTTTTTGTTCCCAAAGCAAGAGACAAAAACCAGAAAAAAAATCTGAAAGCTTTCAGATTTTATATTACTCCCAAAGGGACTTTTTTTTAATGTTTTGAGTGTTACCTTTATTTAGTAAATATTATGCACTTCGCACTTAAACTGTAAACTTCAATCCAACAGCAATATCGCAAAATATTTAAAAGAGCATAACTTTAGAATTCCCGATAAACAGTCTCGAGCGCTGGAGATAATTGTTTTTCCGCACAGTGCTGCCATTGCTCGATTTCAAATCGTTGAGTTACATAATCAAAAATTCATTAAATGTCTTACAAAATATTAAACAGATCATAAAACAAATTCCAAATTAGGGCTTCCAGATGCCTATATTAGGGTGGAGACGTTCATTTTTCAAAATTTGATAGTTTTAGGTACCGTTGTTTTATCACAGTGAGAGAAATATACATAGATTCATGCAGATTCTTCACTATTTAATTTCTTTAAATATAATGTAGGGCTTTAACATTGGGTGGCAACAGTTTGAAAAGTTGTACGCCGTTTATAGTGATTGAACGCAAAATGCCAGAACGAAATTAATAGCCCTTTGGGTTAAAAATTTTGACGCTTCATGTTAATACGTATACGTGAGACGTTATGATTTAAATTTAATGTAATGTAACAGCTTTTTCTCAACATCAATAAAAGAATTAACGTGGCAATAACGTATCGTGTCAGCTATTCCATGGATGTTCGAATAGGTATGTTCTAACCTCCATCATAATCTGAAACAAAAGAAGTTACCAACAGAAGCTATTTATTTAAAATGCTGACGTTAACGAAAAGTTTTCGACATGCAATGACTTCGCATGCAATCGCGTGCTTTCTTCAACGCCAGAATATCACCTTATATAGTAATAATATATTTAATGTATAGGAATGCTATTTTTATTACTTATTTTTTAAAACTGACAAGTGTTTGATTAACAAACTCTACGATTTGAAAGCGAGCAGTGGCGACAACTTTCGAAATAAAGCATATTTTTATATCCCGCGCGTGAGACTACTGTTACTTGGAAAAATGAGTGCGAAAATTAGCGTTTTCAAAGTTTTCAATTAATATTGGGGTTGTTTAAAGACGTACGAAAATTAGAATGGTCGAAATGGCTTCCCACGAATTTTTGGAATCCTGGGCTACCTTTCTCGAAACAGGAGAAGTTGATGTCACAAGCAAATAGACAGATGAGCACAAATTTTAACAGTGTAGATTTATTTAATATATTTTCGTAATAATTTATTTATAGCTAAAATTAATGCTGTGTTTTAACTATAATATGTGCACTTGAAATCGTGGGCTTTAAATTAATTATTGCTTTAATTATATATCAATAACTGTAGCTTAGTTTTCTATTATATTACACATAATGTAATTATTTAATATAACTTTGGTTGCGCGGAATTGCTTTTCTTTGCTTTGTATGCTGAATGTTGATAATTCTCAAATGGTTTATAGTTTCGCCTCCGAAATTAGAATTAAAGAATTAGATGCATGATTTTCATGAATTATTTTTTTGTATTTGGATAGGCACAAAATTTAGGATGCCAAGAAAATAAACAATACCGCACTTTACGTTTGAAAGTATAAGGAATAGACAATGCCTTTCTATTATACACTGTATAAATGCAAAACTTCAGAACTGTCTATCTCTAGAAAATCGTCCTTGTCTTGAAGAAAATAATCTGCACAATTATCTGAATATTATCCCGTCTCTTGGATAGCTGATGAATAGTATTTGGAAAACGAGATGGCAATTTTGGATTGATAAAGTCAGTAATTCACTTTTTTAAATACTTTGGATATTTTAAAATACGTGTCTATAATGTTGTAGAGGCATTAGGATATTTTTGAAACATGGAAATCGAAAAATGTGCAATGCCCTCGCCGGTACTCGAACCTCGGACTTCTCGACACACGCCGAGTATGTTAACCATTGCACCACGATGGCATGCTAATTAAGAGGAAGCGAGAGAAATAACTTATATACTCCCACTTCTAGAGGGTGACTGGGGATTAGGGAACCCACTTGCCAAAACCTGGTATTGGAGAACCATCATCCAGCGCATTTCTAGTTCGGGAGCCACTGGAGAGACATTAGGTTCATTTTGAAAGCAGGAATTTTGAAAAATGAGCCTTCGCCGGGACTCGAACCTGGGAGCTCTCAATACGCGCCGAGTATACTGACCATTACATCACAAAGGCATGTTAAGAAGGCAGGAGAAATACCTTATAATGTTGAAGACAGTTTGGTGGTAATCTGAAAGTTTTAAGTCTGTAGAATAAGTCCCTTAAAGAAGAGCTATGTTCATCCGAAAAATTGTTTATTTCTATGAGTCTTTCGCTTCACCTTATGAGAACAAAGCACTAAAGTAAAGTAGTATTCACGTATTTTGTTCGACGGCTGCTAAACTTCTCTTTCGCCAAAATAGCGAATTTTATTATGTTGGCTTCAAAGGCGTTCTGTTTTCAGCTGATGTAGAAAACCGCTGGTATGTCTGATACGTAGTTTATTAAATGATATGATATTGGATATTAACGTGTTAGGTTACATCGTCAGAACATCTCGTTTTAAGGTGTATTTTTATTTTAAGGTCAGGCTTTCTAATACACAGTGTAGGGGGATATTCAGATGGGAATTTGGCATAAAGCTACAATAAAATATTTGTCTGATTGTGAGCATTACAAATGTTAGCCGGTTTCTCTAAAGTCTCTAGATGAAGTCTCTATTAATTTCAAATTTGTTGGTTTGCAATTCATGTGAACATAACATGAACTACAAACCAATAAGGAACTTTCTGATACAATAATATTATAGACTGTTCTGAAATACACTAACGAAAAAAAAATCCCAACACCAAGAAAGACTTGTGTTTGATAAACGAAATTTGGTAGGCGTGTTTATACATCTGAAAGATGACATCGATTCAAATTTCGTGCTGTGCACATTGCTGATAGAGAAGACCGCCGTATTCGGCGTACGGCTGTAGCGCATAGTACTGAGTCTGCGGCAGAAATTCGAGCTGCAGTTGGTAGCACAGTGACACAACGAACTGTCACAAATCAGTTACTTCAAGGACAGCTTCGAGCCAGGCGCCCTACCGCGTGCATTCGACTGACTCCAAGCCATTGCCGTTTGCAGTAGTCCAGTGGTGTCAAACCAGAGCTGAATGGATGACGGAGTGGAGATCTGCTGTGTTTCTGATGAAAGTAGGTTCTACCTTGGTGCCAGTGATAGCCGTGTATTGGTCAGAAAGAGGCCAGGAGAGCGCCTGAAATCAAACTATCTTCTGCCTAGACACACTGGACCTGCATCTGGAGTCATGGTCTGGAGAGCAGTTACCTATAACAGCAGAAGTACTCTCGTGGTTATCCCAAACACATTGACTGCAAATTTGTACGCCAATCTGGTAATTCAACCTGTAGTGCTGCCATTCATGAACAGCATTCAAGGGGGAGTTTTCCAACACGATAACACTCGCCCTCATACCGCTGTTGTAACGCAACGTGCTCTACAGAGTGTCGACATGTTACCTTGGCCTGCGAGATCACCAGATCTGTGTCCAATTGAGCACGTATGGGATATCAATGGATGACAACTTCAGCATCATCCACAGCCAGGACTGGCCGTCCCAGTATTGACAGAACAAGTACAACAAGCTTGGAACTCCATACCACAAAGTGACATTCGGCACCTGTATGACACAATGCATGCACGTTTGCGGGCTTGCATTCAAAATTCTGGAGGTTACATCGGTTATTACTGCATTTCACATTTGCAATGTATTTTCTTGAGCTTAAATTAACCTCACATCTTGAAAATTTAATCATTTAAACACGTTAACTAGACAAATGCATTGTCCAGATTTCATTGCGCTACAATAATTTTTCCTTGGTGTTGGGATTTTTTTCCGTCAGTGGATTTCGCCAGAAATTACCAACTCATAAAAATTCTAAAACGTACTGCAATGTTGCTACGTCAAGGAGACGCTGGTTTTAGAGAAAAATTCAATGAGGAAGCCTGATATGTTTTAATATCGCACTTCTTCGAAACGCATAAAGCTATCCTGTCAAGTCATCGTCAGCCTAAGATACAATGTTTCCTAATTGCAACTTTCAAATTAACATTTGCAACTGCTCCATAGGTTCTTTTCAGACGGATGAGATGATGATTTCATTTTACCATAGAGAAGTTTTCATATTTTTCTTAAACGGATCCGAAAGGATAAGACTTGGACTTTGTAGAGGAAAAGAACAGGTATATTATATACAATTAGCCATTCTGGAACAGGAGTACCACATTTTCCCCTGGCTGTAAAAGATGCGATGATACTCCGTACTGATAAATGATAGTAAAATATCCGATTCTTTCATATATTTATTTATAGATATAGAAAAATCCTAGCATGTTTAGGAATCCAGACATGAAGGATTCCGAGATGGCTCCAGACATAAAAGGCTGGGCTACATGTTATGGACAACAGCAGAAAGAAAGCACACTATTGTTTTTAAAATCAGCATGTAATAGTAAACGAGCCAAAAGTCTTAAATAAGTGTATTACAAATAAAATGGCAGCATGATATTGTAGAGTTGAATGAGCTGCTGTAATTTTGATAAACTGGGAATTTCAGCTTTTTTTCTGTCTTCTCTTTTGGCATTAATTTAATGAAAAGAAATTTAATACACTTCAAAATGAGAAAAAGTTTCTCTTTATCAGGAATAAAATGCTTTTCCGTCATTGTTTACTGTCGTTGGATTACTAAAAATACATAAAATCCCCGAAATCACATGCACATTAAGATTTTATGAGCCAACTTCTGGCCGCCAGTAAGTTGGCTCAAGCAGAAGTCAGTGCAACTATGAAGGGCAAACTAAACCTGAGTTCTTGTTTCAATGAGAAGGAAAGATTTTGCAACTAGCTTTATTATCTAAATGTCTCAAATATCTATTTAACATTATAGCGAGAGGCTGTTCTTTTGTAGCACCCACTTTGATCAAGAAAACATATTGATGATTTTGAAGTAACATTTTTCTGCACAGTAAGCTAATTTTAGTAAAATAAAGCTGGCAAACGTTTTAGTATTTTGTTCTTTTCTCAACAGATCATTATAATCGTGCATTAAGGAGGAGTAAAATTGATTCAACCGTTTTCTCAGAATATTTCTCCCCCTCCTGATATACTAGAAAGCAATGCTTTAAGATGAAAGGCATCATGTTTATTTTCTATTCGTTGAAGGAAGATTGAAGCTTAGAATTTATTAACTTACTAAATAGATACTGCTTAACTTTATAAAGAAAGCTGACTCATTTAGAAAATAAGAAGCTGCTGCCAATCTGCTTGACATAAGTTCTTTGATTTGTCTAAAAATTATAACAGTACACTGCTTATTAATGCAATAAAAAACTCATTTAAAATTAATGTATACATGCCTCTCAATACAATATATTTTTCAATGATATGAATTTACTTTTTAATCTTAATAACTACTCTTTTTAGAAAGTTTGAACAAGTTAACGAAGTAATAAAATCTCCTTCGTTGACAATTAATCTATTAATAATAACCGAACTCCTGAATAATTGTTTTAATTTTATGACGCACACTATTTCCGTTGAAGTACGACTTTTAAGAATTATTAAATTTAATATATAAGCCAGGAAAAATGCTTATTTCTTGAAGAATGAAAGAGAGACATAACAACAGAAGAACCATAGCAACCTTATTTATCAAATTTAAAAATACTATGTGATTGAAAGTGATTTGGAGGATTTTTATATGCTACTACTTTGCAGAGAAAGAGAATATGTTATATTTGATTATATAATAAATGAAAATAAAAAGGAAAATATCAAAAACATTTACAGTTTACGATTCTCTATGTATCCCGTCTTTCATGACAAGGCAAACTTCTATTATGTAAACTACCTCGGCGCGCGCTAACTCCCGCATTTCATAGTTAATTTAGGTAATAAAAATGCACGCCTGCTGAAAAATAAGCAACGAAGGCAAAACACGGAATAAAACAAAAACTATTTAATAGATATGCGTGAAATTGATCTAAGAGGTTGGTGTGGCATTACTAGACTACAAAGCAAACAATAAAATAGAGATGTACAAAAACACATGTACTACGACAAGGCACATCGCAAAAGACCAAATGCGTCGGAAGAATGTGCAATGGAAGCATTATGCTAATATCAAGTACGATACCCTCTAGCTGAAATGCATGCTTGACAATAGCGGGACAAGCTGGCAATGCTGTTGTTTATCGCTTGTTGTGGCAGTAGCACCCATTCCTATAGTGATGCATGCCAGAGCTCGCGGAGGATACCTGGTCGCACACTGGGGCTCGCAATCAGTCTTCCAAACATCTTCCATACCTGCTGTATGGGATCTAGGTTCGATGATCTAGCTGGCCACGGCAAATTCACTCTTCAGACATCTCCGCACCACTTAAGCTCTATGCGGGTGGGCGTTATCGTTCTTAAATATCGCGTCGGTATGTATTGCAGCGATAAAAGTATGCACAAGAGTGTGTAAGATTTCGTCTCGATATCAGACTCCTGTGACGGATCGGTGCAGCCGTTCGTTGCTATCCCAGCTCACAACAGTAAGCCTGCTCTTCTGTAATGGTCTCTTTCGACGATATTTGGCGCCCAATAGCTTGTCCCTGGTTCTCGTCATACCATTGTCCTTCAGGAATCGTTGTGATGTTAAATCGAAAGTTATTCATAAAGAGTATGTGGCCTCACTGTTCTGGTGTCGAACTGCAATGTTCACAGGGCTAGTTCTACCGTGCTGTGACGTGCAATGGGCACAAAGGAACACAAATAGCAAGTTGGCGGCAGTACAATCTCCATTCATACAGTTGACGTGCTACGTTTTGGCGGGATATGGGTCGTCCTGCCTCAGTAGAGAGATAGGATGCCAACTGCGTGCTCATGCTGTTAGTGTGCAACGGCGTCTTGCACATAGCAACAGCAAGCGAACGTCTGTTTTTGAAGTAAACCTTCGGAGCACAATCAGCTCTCAGGCAAGAGCAGATAGTTTTGCATCAGCTTGCTATATCCCAACAGACCTCCAACGCATTTCATCGTACAAATAGTGTCTTCGGCTCATGCTTTCCAATTTGGCTATCTCGGATTACACGAAAATATCGCTCCTTGGGAAATGACACATAAGTCTGACATTCTCTTTTTTTAAGGTGTTGTGGTGACTGCGGGATTGCGTTTTGTGCTAATTTGGTTGCCTATTTGCATTCTGCGATGAAACCTTTACTTTATATGTAAACTGTGTGTTTTAATTCCTCTTTTTACATTCGTAACAGGCAATGGCATGGAATTTCTTCTCAATTTAAAAAGTTTGTCTTTATGTATCTCAGTGAGAAATTGACAACATTTATACTAACCATCCCATTGCTGACGACCGATGACTGATAACCGCCGTTCCGATCGCAGAATATTTCTACATAGTATTTTCCCTTTAGGTGGTGAAGTGGCTAGCGCGTCGCGCAGCTGCACCACAGGTTCGAGGCTCAACCCCCGGGCTGGGCAAGGTTGACTCAGCCTTTCATCCCTTGTGTGGGCCGATAAAATGAGTAAAAAAAAAAAAGAAAGGGCACTGCAGGCCGTGGCCCACTAAGACTGTTGTGCCACTGAGTTTAGTTTATTTTTCCTTTAAATTAAAGATGAAATGTTTGAGTTTTTCATGTAAAATGAATTTAAAAGAACGAATTAGCATGGCTATAACTGAAGTGGATCAAGCAACTCTGCAGCCATTGTCAAGGTCTAGAGCTTTCATGAACGAATGTTCTCCAGTATTTCTTTATTTGATTCTTTATTAATTCAGTTCTCTTATTTTACTTTAATTAATAACAGTAAAATTTAAATTCCTAGATATGTTATAAGTTTTATTAATCTCGAGTGAGATTTTTTAAGATTCCAATATTAAACGCACATTGCGACTTGGGAATTTTAATAACACAGATAATTTACTTCAAAAAGATAAGTAAAAAACATTTTACAAACTAGGAGGTGCCTAGAAATAGTTGGGAATTGGTTTATTCAGAATAAGCTGAGTTCTTACATTATGATGGGCAGATATAGATCTAACGTAGGGTTCTGCTTCGCTGATACTGTAAATATTTTTTGAATTTGGTAACAGTTGACCTGAATTTTATCCATATAGTAAGACATTTTTATAGGATCAGAAAAGAAATTTGTTCAATAGCCAAATAATAGCCCGTTCTAGCGTACGTTTTGAGAGACATGATCCACAAGATGAATTGTTTGTAGAAAGGATTTTGGGTTTCTGTTTTCAGTACTCTTTGCATTTGGAAAAATGGGCACTGCAACAAAACATCATTAGAACGGCAGACTCGTCACCTTCGAAATATCGTAGAATGGGAAAACGCGGCAGAGAATTTGTTTGCAAGAAAATATTTTGATGGAGGAGAGGTATTTAATAAAGAAACATTTATTGAAGTATTTTGCACAGAATGACAGTTATAGCTAAAAATTAAACAATGGTCTGAGTATAAAATTGAAACTGCTGTGATACGGATTAAAAGTTTTTTATTTTGAGAGGAATTTTTTCTTCAGATCAGCAATACCTACCATTAAACATTTTCATGGAAATTAATGAAGCAACGGAAGATTATTTCAATAGAAAGTACCTATTGAATTATGTTTCATTAATCATTGCTCTAGTAAATTTAATGAAGTATTTTGCTCAGAAAGATAGTTATAGCTAAAAATTAAACAATGATCTGAGTATAAAATTGAAATTGAATGAATCACATGAAAAAAAAAATCATTTCTAAATGTTGACTCAGTGAAATACTGTATCAGCTAATCTCTCCTATTGTTCTTATATTGCAGCATATTACTCGATAAAGTCAAACAGGGAATTTTAGAAGAAGACACAAGGGGCCAAAGGTATTAGGTAGAATTTGCTAGCCTATTGGATTTTAGATATAAAAATGTTTTGTTATTTTGTCTATAAAATAAAACTTGCTAATTTAAAAGTCAAATCGGGACATGGGTAGTCGGGTTCAAACAAAGCCTTTCTTGTCTCGGATAGGCCCGCATTGTCTCGGTATTGTCTCGGATTGGTTGTTTAAAGATCTAGTCCAGTGCTATCATAAAATGTAATTTCCTTATTTAAGTTTTAAAAATTCATTGAAGGTCTTACAATTTTTTTTTACTTACTAGGCTCTTCAACCATATGGCATCGGAATTGCTACTGGAGAACAATGTCACAATCGAGTAATGTTTAAGCAGATGATACAAGCTGGTTCATTGCAGTTCTGCCAAATAGATTCCTGCAGATTAGGTGGAGTAAATGAAATTTTATCAGTTTATCTGATGGCAGCAAAGTATGGAGGTGAGTACAAAATATGTTACACATCAAGCGCATTATGAGCAAACCTGATTTAGTTATATAATATTTTATCGTAGTTGCAAACTTTCGCTTAGCAAATTGAAACTTTAAGATTAGAAAAAGAGGTGCATTCGAAGATTGCTTAATAATAAAAGACTTCTGTGTAAAAATCGTACATAACAGGGTAGAAACTCGGAACTTAGCGGAATATGTGGATTAATGCATAAGCAAATGTTGTGCAGCGAAATTAATTTAATTTATTAATTAATTCATTTATATTCCAAATTATGCTACACAGTGTGTATTTTATTTAATCTCTGTGTTAATTTGTTTGACTTTTAAATGGAGTTTTGTACTCAAGATAGTAAGTTCGTTACTTTCGTTTTCGGAACGCGCTTCGCAGTAGACAATGGAAGTGGGTCTGAATTTCATGTTATAATCTGGGTTTAAAAATATTTCATTTGGCTTTACATATTTATAACGTATACCAGAAGAAGCAGTAAAATTTGCCTTTTAATTTAAAGCACTTTCAAGTTGATAGCTGAATTAGTTTCTGAAATATGCTCATTTAACTATCAAAATTTTGTAGCCTTCGTTGGATTTGGTGTAAGGGGAATGAGTTACTATCTTGTCATTTTTAAGCTGCTTTGGGGAGACATATGGGGAAGATCACTTTGGGCATCCGGTAGAGTTTATTCGTTGTTTACTGTCAACAGGTGTTTTCATTGGCGAAGTTTCTGGCGATGCGGGGAAAGGTGTTGAACTAACGCTTTGAAAAGAAAGAATTTTTAACTGTTTTCTTTGGGGCGTTTTTGTCAGGAATTGTCACCTTTTTGAGTGAGTTTTGGCGCCGTTGGTAAATGTTTGTAACAAAAAGCCTGTGAATTCGATTTTTCGCACTCTTGCGCTCTCTCTTCCTTCTGTATTGGCTGTGTGATTATAAGTAGCAATGAGAGGTAGTAATATGGTTCCCTCTGGATGCGGCTGTGAACCCTTCCACGAATTTTACTAGATATCCAGTTTACTCTAAAAAGAAATTTTATTAAAACTACACCATCAGTTAACATGAGCTTCTACAACATGGAAGTATGGTTCATCTCCGTCTTCTCCAGAAACGTGTTCTCAGTTCCACGAACATGGGTGGGACAGAAGATGAATAAGGCGACATCTGAGTTGAATCTTCAGGTTACAAAAGGAGGAATAAATATCTGCGAAGGATGTAGAGGATTACAGTAGTAATAAGACGGAGATGAACCATACTTCCATGTTGTAGAAGCTCATGTTAACTGATGGTGTAGTTTGAAACGTGTTCTCAGTTCCACGAGTCATCCTTAGTGAAATTCCACGCCTTGCCAGTTGACCAGTTTTGCCTCACCTTCCCGTCCGTGTCGAAAAAGTGGAGAAATCGTGGAGCCGAGGACACGTTTCTGAGAGAAGCCATCAGTCATCACCTCTAGTGAAATTCCACGTCTTGCTGGTTATACGATGTCTGTATGTATGGGCAGAATTAAGGACTCTTTTCTCCAAAACGGGTGGTAAAATGGATTAAATTGGCTATTTTCTTGACGTCTGTACTTACGTATGTGTTCCGTATAAATAAACAACGATTAGCCATAAAACGTTGAAATTTTGGATGTGGTACTGCTATAATATCTAATTGTGGATCTCGCGTTTTTATTGCAAGCGGCTGTAGTGAAAGTACACACACACACATACATATATATATATATATATATATGTCATGTTTTAAAATGCGTAAACGAAGGAAAAATCCGGTAATTTTTAGCAGCTTGCAGTCGTCATGGCCGGGGATGGATATTTTTGTGTGCTGCAGCTTGAAGTCTGCGTAGTTAGATGGATGGATGCAGTTAACACAACTCAGCTTGAAGTATCACAATCTTTATTTTTTACGCATATCAGATTATCCTTTTGCAGACAAGATATTTCTTAATCACGGTTGAATACAATAAATTCCATGTACACGGGTTTTAAAGTACGACGTCATGTGAGGCAAATAAGCGGCAACGTGGAACAGCAGCGTCTTGCCAGCAGGAAAGCGTAAGCGAAAGAGAGCGTAGCAGTTCAAAGGAAAAAGGGAGGGAGCCAAAAAGTTTTGGTTTACAATTATATGATTAGGCAAAAGGTATCTGCATTAATTGTTACGTAACATAGAAAGGTCTCGAATTTGGGAGAACAAAGGAATTTAGGGGGAGAGCATAAAATCTAGAATTGTTAATTTTGTAGTCACCAATTATTTTTTTAAGGCAACTATCGTATTTTGCCATACCTTACATATTCCACCCCTTGAAAAGAAAGGTTGGGAGAGCAGGGTGGCAGAAAAAGCTTTAGGGCAGTAAAATATGAAAGATAATTTTGAAAAAACAAAACATAATATTAAATTTTAAACAATTAAAAAGGTATCGTCGTATATGTTTTTAAGCAGCTATCGTATTCTATTATATCTTACACACACACACACGCACACAGACACGTATATACATACATATATATATATATATATATATACACACACATACATACATACACCCCCTCACCCGGCTTAAAAGTTCACCCCGGCCTTTGTTTTTGCAGTCGTTGGTCGTAGTCATATATTTCCAATTACAGAAATGTTTTAAATGACAAAAATATTCATGTTTTGGCAATCCCAAATTAAAAAAATAATTTAATATAAATAACGAAGCCTATTTATTGCGATCTCCCGTTTATATACTTGAGAAAGTTTTATACTCGTTATGAAAAAATAAAATTATAAGAAGTTTGACTTCTGTACGACAAAAATTGACCGGGATATTTAATTTATAAAATTTGTAACTTTTGATATCATTTCCAACTTTCCTTGACGGATCGGTTAATTACATTAGAATAATTCTAGGAAATAAGTTTAAATGAAGTGCAAAAAAAATGTGCATATTTTGGGGGTAGTACAAGAAAGTCATGCGGTGTCCACATCAGATTTTTTAAGAAAGAATATATGGCCTTCAGTTGTTTTCTAACCCTTAAATCTGACCCTTCAGGGAAAGAAAGCCTATTACGATACACGATGGAAAAGGAAGGATGAGAGTAACATGACCTCAAAGAAATGCTGCCAAATTGCCATTCAGAATAAAAAGCAAAAGTCATGTTTCATATCGAGGTCGTTGCCATAATATTCATAATAGGAAAGAAAATTTTTTTCAGGGTATGCTATATTTATACGCAACTTTTACGAGGGAATGGGGCGAAACGAGTTGTCATATTTTATTTATTCCTATACCCGTCGTTTCCTTTCGCATTCACTATTATGTGTCATCCTTTTATAATGGCATTGATTTATTTTTATATTCATCTGCTAGCTGCATATGAAAGTAATTTTTACTTTTAAGTTTAGCTATAAAAATTGTTCTAAAGCGAGTCTCAAGCTGCTTAAATAATTGTATTACTAATGGGACACTGGCATGTTAAATACATTCAGTGAGAACTTTGATTGTCTCAGTCAGCATCAACCGAAGTTTCGAATTCACTATAATCGTAGCCCAGTACTTTTTGTATCATTGATAAAAGTTCTGCTGTAAATATTCAGCAAAGCAATAAATAATCTATACATGATTTTTTTATGTTAATGCTAAAGAAGTGGTCTCAAACAAACGCTTGCGACTTCTGAAGCAATTTTATGGCCTCCTCAAGCATATCTGAATTATGTTTTTGTTGAAAATACGGTGTCTATAGAGATATAAAGATATGTGCTGAACTTTCGTAAGCAATTGCTGTTGAAGAAAAAGATAGGAAAAATAGATTGGGGTTTTGTCACTGTACGCGTGCCCGCACCAAATCCCGAAATTTGTGTAAGGTGTGAGGATTTTCAAATTAATAACATCAGTAAATTTAGTTTGTCGATCGATAACAAATGGCGCATCAGTATTCTAGAATTTTAGGTTTTCTGATTAAAAGTAAGTTATTTAGTGGTTAGTTAAACATATTGGAATTACTTGAAAATTAGTTAAAACATATTGGAATTCCTTGAAAGTCTAAAATGTATCACTTAATTGTCAATACGTTTAAATTACAAAGTAGTTCCAAAAGAAATTTCTTGTAGGTACCAAACTTTAGATTTCAAATATGAAATATATATAAATTTGAATTTTACGTTTGTGAACTATTATCAGTATTTTTGTAGCTATTATCATAAATATTCACTAAGATTTAAAAATTTGTTGATTTATTTTTGTTTTGTTAAAAGTGTTATTAAATCTTATTAAAAAATGTCCTGGCCATCAGCTGGTTTCAAATCGAGAATTCGGCCTGCATATGATTTTAATTTGATCATACTGGTCTCAATGACATCCCAATAGCACTTTCGGGAAAGATTAAAATATATTTCCTCCATAAGCTACTCGAAACTATTTCTTTGTTCATATGATGAGACAGTCAGTAATAGAAGTTGTGGAGTATTTCTAACTACTCCAACCATACTACTTACCAGCACAAAACTGATGCTGGATCCATCGTCTGTAACTTCACTTGAGAGCTTCTGGCCATAACGGAGGCACTTGGCGTGTATAGGTCCCTTCTCATTTCTGAGCAAGCAAAAGGAATTGTCTTCTGTGACTCAAAGGCAGCTCTGCAGGCAATCCTGAATGGAAGCTCCTTGATCACCAATGGTATCTATCCACTTTCGCCTAAACGACCTTCAAAAGTTGGATAAGGTCTGCATTCTTCAATGGTTGGCAGCGTATGTCAATATCACAGGTAACGAGAACGCAGATAAACTGGTAAAAAACTCGAAATCTCAACGATGTCACCCTCTAGGGCAGAGAGGGACAATGTCATCCTTTCGTATTAGAGAGGTCTAACGTTCGAATCTCGGCGAGGGCAATGCATATTTTCACCTCTGTTGCTTTAAAAAAAACTCAAATATACAAAATTAGCTATGTTTTGGAAAAACTTTATAACAAACTCTTCTTTTGTTAACATCTAGGTTACTAATATGAAACGTAAATTGTTTAAATTATTTTTCTAAATCTGGGTTTCCTTCTTTTTCAGTCCCCGTGTGTCCACATGCAGGAGGAGTAGGACTCTGCGAATTAGTTCAACACTTAGCAGCTTGGGACTTCATTTCTCTGAGTGCATCTCTGGATAAAAGGTACCCACGATAAGAAATAATTTATCACGTTGTAGCTGTACACTTTATGCAGTATAGACAATAAAATTCTTGATAATTGACACCATATATGAAAACTCAGAGAAGCAAATAGTACTGAGTCAAAGCCTATTTTATTCATTTTATATTATATGAGTAATTTTATAATGAAAGTTGTCCAATATTTAGAGCATGAACAATGATACTGCTTGATTCTAATCCATTTTTCGTTAATGTATTTGATTTTACAAAAATGTCACTTCTTTCCCTTGAAGGCGTTTTTTTTAACATTTTGTGTGTTATATTTATTTATTAATATCATGTTCTTCGCTCTTAAACCATAAAATTCAGTTAAAGAACAATATCGTAAAATAATTTTAAAGAGATATCTTTAGAATTTTCTATACACAATCTCACGTACTGGAGATAATAAAGTTTTTTCTGTTCAACCTTGCCGTTGCTCCCTTTGAAATCCTTGAGTTTGTTAATCACAAATTCGTTAAAGTTTTGCAAAGTATGAAATCGATAATAAAACAAATTCCAAATTTCAAATTTGGCCTTCCAGATGCCCATATTCGCAGCAGGATTACGCCATTGAAAATTTGATGGCTCTAGGTACCGTCGTTCTATCACAGTGCGAGAAATAACATGCATACATTTATACAAGTTCTTAATTATTTAATTTCTTTAAATATAATACAAGGCTGCAATATTTTATGGCAACAGTTTGAAAAGTGATTTAGACTTTTAACGTTTCCGAAGCAAAGTCAAGTCGCAAAACGAAAACAATAGTCCTTCAGGGACAAAGCCCCTTTGGACTAAAAAAAAAGAAGAAGAACCGTGAATCGGAACAAATGATAATTCGATAGCTCAAAGAACGAAATATAAGGCAGTGATTAAAAAAAAAAACTTTATCGAGATATGAAGTCCTAAATTTTAAATATTGTTGTTTGAAAGTATGCACTCCAAATCGCGATAGTTTAAAACAATACAGCTAACACGATTACGGTTACAGTGAAACCCTTTCGAAGTTTTCGAATAGCAACACCGACTTTTTTCATGTGCAAACTGATCAGGGCATTGAAAAACCATATGACAAAAATTGCCGGTATAAAACATTTGCAAAGAAGAGCATTGTAAGAGACCAATGATAACACGGACAGAAGGTACACGACGAAAAAAAAGGGGTTGTGGAAAGTTCTATACTCCCATTCTACTGGGCCAATTGATATGCATTAGATTTATATATAGCATTGTTTAAATATATGTATTTTGAACAAAATCGGACTGAAATGACATGCCAATTGTTTTCCAACTTTCGATTCTACGACTCAAATTATGCTAAACTCCCAAGTTTTGTACAAATCGCAAGAGTAGTTTTTACAAAATTAGCTCTCAAAATTTTAGCTCCTCAATGTTAGTTCAGTTTGGTATGTACACAGTCCAATCACATTAATGTGACCACCACGTACTTTCCATGTCAGAGTTAAATAACCAATCACAGAAGGCAGGTGGCAGCACAGTGCAGTTGAGCGTATATAAAGGGTGTGTGAGGGCTTCGGAAAACATTTCAATCGTTGGCGTAATGCAGAAACGAAGCGATTTATCCGACTTCCAAAAGGGCATGATCATTGGCTTTCGGGCCAAGGGTGGAAGCATTTCCGAAACGGCTGAGTTTGTGAACTGTTCGCGTGCCGCCGTGGTAAAAGTGTACCGTGCATGGCAAAATGGGACTGTCCAAAATCAGCGACGTGGCAAATGTGGTGCACCACGGGCCATAGATGACAGAGGCGAACGACGGTTGCGGAGATGCGTTCGGGCAGATAGATGGGCTACCGTTGAGCAACTGACCACCAAAATGAACCAAGGGACTACCAAAAGTGTCTCCCAAAGTACTATTCAGCGAACATTGCTGCGTCTGAGCCTCCGAAGCAGACGCCTGGTTCGTGCACCTATGCTGACTGCTGTTCATCGACGGCGAAGGCTAGAATTTGCACGCCAGTACAGCAGCTGGACGTCCACTGAGTGGCGACAGGTTGGCATCTTCCAGCAGGACAATGCGAGGTGCCATACAGCTGCCAGTGTACGTGCGTGGTTCGAAGAGCACCAGGATGAGTTTACCGTCCTCCCCTGGCCAGCAAACTCACCTGACTTAAACCCAATCGAGCATCTGTGGGACCATCTCGATCGAGTTGTTCGCGCCATGGGTCCTCAACCGCGTAATCTAGCGTAGCTGGCCACGGCATTAAAGTCTGCATGGCTCAACATCCCAGAGAACACCTTCAGGGACCTATGTGGCTCTCTTCCTGCACGTCTCGCAGCAGTCCGTTCTGCGAAAGGTGGTTATTCTGGCTTTTGACAGATGGTCACATTAATGTGACTGGACTGTGTATTTGTTAACATCTCTTTTTTTATGGATTTTATTTGATTCCTTCTTACACAGTTCGAAATTTAGGTTCATTCCAAATAAAATTCTCCCAGTTTTTATGATTTATTTTTAAAATTTGTATTTTTAGATAATTTTTATAAATTTTTCAAAAAAAGTTTGAATTATAACCTATAACAGTTTTACAATCACCTTAAAGTAGATGTATTTCTAAGCATACCTGCAAAAAATTAGAGCTTTTTATTTAAAATTTCCGATGATATACATAATTAATAAATTGGCGCGTTTTGAAATTTGGCATATTTGTTGAAAGCAAGAATAAGGAGAATGTGGTTTACGCATTTTGTTAAAATTATTTGAAAGTAGGAACGATGTGACTTTTTTTCCTCTCCTGCACAATGGAAGGGAAAGGAAAAGAGGTTGCCATATATTAAGAAGTTCGCCAAGTGAATTATTCTTGGCTGAAACTGAAAAAATGCACCAAGTTAAATTTTTGAATTTCTCCGTAAATTTTGCGCCAAATTTTACAAAATTTAATATTTTGGCATAATTTGAGTCGTAGAATCGAAATATAGGAAAAAAGTGTTATGTTATTTCAGAAAAAGTCCCATTTTGTGTTAAAATACCTATATTAGAGCAAAGCTATATATAAATCTAATACATATGCTAAGTCGCTCTTTCGAGACATGGAAAATGCAATTTGAATTTCGTCATTCGGCGTAGTAGAACGGGAGATATAGAACTATCCCATTTTTTTAACATTGTGCACTGACAAACTTTTCATAGACAATGACAATTTCATAGACAATGACCTTTCATAGACAACAATCAACATCAATCACAGAAACACCATATGCAAAACATTGTTTGTGGAAAACTTTTAATAAGCGGTATGGAAAGACTGCTTCTTCAGTTAGGTTTTCGACCTGGCTTACAGGGAAACAGCGAGTTGAGTTGATAAATCAGTTTTATTTGAATGGGGGCGATTTTATGGGCGAAGCTATATACTAACGCGATGGCCATGTTGCGTAAAAAAATTTGCTTAATTTGGTGAAACAAATTTAAGAAACAATTTTAACAAATTTGAGGTGCACATGTGATAGACCTCGATCCGGACGATCATATGTTCCTGTTGAAGTTTCTGCGGAAGTGCATAATACGATTACTGCAGATCCATTGCATACTGGGAGAAGTGTTGCCAGCAGATTTGATGTACCGAAAACCACAGTCCTCAAGCTTCTGCGCTCTGTTCTGCGGATGTTTCCTTATCGACACCATTGTCCAGATGTTATACCCTGAAGATCACAAACAGCGGGTCGACTTTGCGAATGTTTTCCTCATCAGATATGATGAACATAACACGTAACCGCTGCGGATATTATCAACAAGTGAGGAGCAGTTCTCCTTAACTGGGAACGCAAACTCCAGAATCCACTCGGCTGATGAAAATCCTCAAGATGTGGCACCAGCGCTTACCCGAAGCTAAAGTGACAATGCGGTGCGGCATCGAACCACATTCGTTGTTGGTCCATACTTCTTCAAAGAGGTATGAAAATGTGCTCCATCACAAGTGCTCGGTATACAACATTGTTGCAGAATTACATAATTCCATTTCCTGCAGCGAAATCTCATCGCGGTATTATTTGGTTTTAATATGTTGAAAATATCTAAATTAAAATATTATTTCCAGT
>KK122338.1:486164-513182 GCA_000611955.2 Stegodyphus mimosarum
ATTAATTTTACGGTAGATTAAAGAAAAGTCTTTTATAACATCTTCGCTTTGTTCCACAGATTTGTTTGAGCACAGATCGTTGTTAAGTACAGACCATAGAAGTCTGAGCACATTTTACCAAACAGAGAGACGATTAATTTGGAATTTTTTTGTTCTGAACTAAAACGAGGGTTGAAGAGGGGGAAAACATGTGGTACAGATTAAATATCTTGCTAAATTACTCGATAAGCAAAAACAATTATATGCTAGAAATAAAACTTCGATATTTTCTGTAAACAAACATAAAATTTCAAAGCTTTGGGCAAATCTTGTATATTCAGAAACCTGGATTTATGCGCATTTTATGAAGTGAAAAATATGTATGATGTGGATCCTCATATTACTGTAAGTTTCTCTTCCTTAAGAAATGCAAATTGTCTAGAAATTTTGCGTGCTCTCCTTTCTTAAATGAAATTTTAGAATAGATGACGAAGCATTTTAAGGGCGTTTTTGACTTTTAACTCTAATCCTGTTTAATTGCAACGCATATTGAAAAGAACTTGTTTGAAGACTTCAAAGGAACTTGGAAAGGATAACAAAGTTAAAGATTATATTGGAATATTTAATAATTTAAAAATATAAAAAAATTATGTTATATATTATCCATCCGGCAATAGAAGTATTTACCTACTATTTTTTTATGCAAATAGATTTTCTGATCTTCTACGATGCAAATATCTACTACATTTTCCATTTAGTATAAGTAATATCGTGTCAAGGGTTATTAAACTGCAATTGTTCACCAATATCATTCATTTGGCAATCGCCGAGATTATCATCTCTTGAAGCATAAATTATCCGTAAGTGGCTGCCGTATTCGATAGTATAATTGTAGAGTTCTGTCTGTTCTGTAACTACGCAACGGAGGTCAGGGATTCGAATCCTTATTGAAGTGTATCTCTTTTACAAACTGAAAAGTGTTAAGAAAGTTAAATTTCATTTCTGTTCTTGATGAAGGAGCATTTTATCTACATTCATATCCATAAATTAAGGATAATTCGGAGTCACGCGGAAATCGAACTCTAAAATAAATATATCACCTGTAAAATCACTACACACATCTTCAAGAATCATATGCAAATTTCAGGAAGTAACCAGATGACACCGATGGTACGGCACAATGACGAGAGTGTAAGAGAGTGATATATAAGGAATACAGACAAAGAAGTAAAACTGTTCGCAGGCGCTTTATAAGCATTTTAGTGCAATAAATGAATAGTTATGACACAAAGGACGCATTTGGATGATTTTTTACGTGGTGGAATTATCGGCCGTTTGGAATGTGGGCGTACCCAACTCGAAGTATCAGACGAACTTGGAATTGCCCAGAGTGTCATCTCCAGGCTTTGGCAACAATTCCAAGATGATGGTAATGTGAGTAGACGTTACAGCACAAGTCGCCCCAGAGTTACAACGCCCAATGAGGACAGTATTTGGCAATTACTGCCAAAAGAAACAGACGGAGCATAGCCTCAGACCTGTCTCGTCAGCTCTCTTCAGCCATTGGTACGATAATTTCAAGGCAGACCGTGTACAGACGCTTAGGGCAGATTGGTCTATATGCTCGTAGATCTGTCAGATGTGTTCCACTTACTGCAACTCACTGTCGCCTGCGGTTAGCCTGGAGTAGAGAGCATGCATTGTGGACACCGCAACAGTGGGCTTGTGTGATGTTTTCCGACGAGTTCAGGTTTAGCTTGCAGTCTGATTCTCGCCGGACTTTCATATGGAGAGCTCCAGGTACCCGTTACCACCAAGAAAACATCATTGAACGACAGCGTTACGGTGGTGCAGGAGTGCTCGTTTGGGGTGGAATTATTCTGGGTTCCAGAACTGACCTGCATGTTCAAACTGGAACCATGACAAGCCAAATCTATCGGGGCGTCATTCTGGAACAACATGTACGTTTGTTTCGGAGCGCCATGGGCGCACAATTTGTGTTTATGGATGACAACGCCCGTCCTCACCGTGCAAACATCGTAAGCGAATGCCTTTAATCGGAGCATATCACCCGTATGGACTGGCCAGCATTCTCACCGGACTTGAATCCAGTAGAGCACGTGCGGGACATGTTTGGCCGACGAGTTTCAGCCCGTCAACCTCCTCCTACATGTCTATCGGAACTTCGGAGAGCATTGCGTTTTGAGTGGTGTAATATCCCCCAAGATCAGATCGACAATTTGATACTCAGCATGCCTATGTGTTGTACGGACTATATTGCATCGTCTGGGAGACATACAATCTATTAACAATCATATCAATCATGTAATATTAGTTTTTTGTAAATAGGTTTTTTTGTAATTTGCTCCAGGGAGAAAAAATGCTAATTTTTTAATAATATCAAACATATAGCATCTCTTTTTGCTCTTTACCTTTTGTTTAATAAATAAGCTTTACAAATAAGTAAAATTTGTTTTGCTTCTAACTCTTCTTTTGCCTGATTTTGCATTGTCCTTAATTTATGGACATGAGTGTATTTGACTATATCTACTTCTATTATCTTTTATCCATACCTTTTATCTTGACTATATTTGCTTCTATTTTACATGGAATGCATTGTTTAAATGAAGCTCTGATACTGCATTTCAGGCTGCTCCAATGAAGAAGAAAATTCAAAAACAAAAATTTATTCTTTGAGGAAACAAAACATTTGCATGGCTTATGAATTCGAAATTAACTTCGCGATTCCGTCAAATAAGGTTACATCTCAAACATATAATTTTTTATTGAGAGACAATTCTAACTATGCAGACATATAAATGGTCTAAATTTGAGTCGCTATACATTTCATCCCCAAAAGAGTCTATCCCAGGTGAGCCAAAAAAACAAATTTTCAATAAGCATACAAATTCAGATAGCGAATAAACAGAATACCTTTCATTAGAACTAGACAGGGAATCGAGCTGTTTTACTTTTATTCAAGCAAAGAGGAAAATTCACTAGGGAATAGGGCAATAAAATGTTTCCTCGAAGCTTTCAGATCTAATCGATTGTGCGGGTGATTGCGCATGATAGAATTTTTTCTCCTAGCTCAGAAAAATTTAAATGGACCGGCATATGAAATAATCACTGATTATAATAGATTACTTTATTACATTAAATGAAAAAAACAAAAACGATAATTTCGTTTTCGTTCCCTCAGAACTCTTGAAACTTATCATGTATCTAACGTAGACGTTTATATCTCCAGGGACTATAAAACACGACCAATGTCTTATAGTTTATGATCGATAGAAGCAAATAACACGTTTTGAATTCTTAATGAACTGAAAACTTCAATAAGTTTTTATAAATATTTACAACAACAAAGAAACAGAGATGTTGCTAGAAATGTCTCGAGGGATTTACATTTACATTATCGATAAATTCCCTTTAACTTGCCTTGCCAGATGTCGATAGATCAACATTATTATATTTTGTATGTTTTGTAAATTATGGATGAGAAAATAGAATATGTATTAGATTTGTGCGAGAACAGAGGAGAAACTCTGTAACATTTCGGCAAAGAAAGGAAAGAAAATACATAACTAATAAATTTTCATCGTTTTAGTCGCAGCAAAGCGTATTGTTGCCATTACTGATAAACTGACCATCAAATTTTAAATTGCGTTGGAAATTAAGAATGTCAAAATGACTAATATTATTTGCACAACAGTTAGTTTTTTATTTCTTTTCAAAGACAAAATTTGTAATATTAGTAAATAATTTTGTTACATACAACATCAAGACATTTTACGTACGAAATAAGTTTTTTGTCTACACCATATTATGTGGACGGTTTGGTTTGGTTTATTTACTTATGGCAAAGCACACGAGGGCTATCTGTCTAAAGGAAGGGATGCCTTCGTAAAGGACTTTCTAAGGGAAACTGGAGCGTATAGAAGTTACACATGGCGAAAACTGTAGAGTCACTATGTTATTTTAAAACCAGGAGATGTGAAAAATGAGCAATGCCCTCGCTGGGACTCGAACCACGGATCTCTCGAATACGTGCCGAGTGTGCTGACCACCCCACCACGAAGGCATATAAGGTGGGAGAAATACCTTATATACTTCCCCCTTAAAGGGCGGTGGGAATTAGGGGACCCAATCGCCAAATCCTGGTGTTGGAGAATCATCATCCACCATCCTTTTAGTTCGGGCGCCACTGTAGAGACATTAGGTTATTTCGAAAGCAGGTGAGAAGAAAATGAGCAATTCTCTCGCTGGAAATCGAACCACGGACCTCTCGAATACGCGTCGATCGTATTGACCACTACATTATCAAGGCATGCTAAGAAGGCGGGAGAAATACCTTATAAAATCACAAAAACACCCACACAGCGAGCCCGTTAGCCGCCATTTGAAGCCCTGAACATTAGATAAAAGATGTCTAAAAGGTAGTTATAGGATTTATTTTCTTCAGTTTTGTTCTAGGTATATATTCGGAATTGAAATTTATAAAAATAAGGCAAGTAATTTTATAGACTTTTGAGAGGTAATAGTAGAA
Organism: Stegodyphus mimosarum; assembly: GCA_000611955.2. Classification (NCBI taxonomy): domain Eukaryota; kingdom Metazoa; phylum Arthropoda; class Arachnida; order Araneae; family Eresidae; genus Stegodyphus; species Stegodyphus mimosarum. The sequence continues at coordinate 490,693 of KK122338.1, forward strand.
ATATTTTTACAAATACAAAATTTAAATTACATGACTTGCAGCGAGAAAAATGTAAAAATAGTAAAATGTTTCATTATAAATTGTGGCTTGATAACGTAATACAAAATATTTCATATTTTGAAATGTTATCCGTAATAGGGCGATATGTTTCAATTTTATCATGATAAGCCCTAAGATTAGAATTCTTAAATCTTGTAGTTATTGTCAACAGTTTTATTCTTGATTAATTTGTATAAACGGCTAAGCAACCAACTTAATGTGCAGAATATTTTACAAACAGAAGGCATTATATTTCGAATTCGAAACAAATGTGCCTTTCCCTCGTTTAATAAAATATAGTTTTCTTTATCTAAGAAAATACATTATGCCTCGGTTAATAAAATACACTTTGTTTCATTCAAATTTTAGCATGTCTTTTTATCAGCAAAAGTTTAAAATACGAGAAAATTTTAAAATTCGATTTTGTAAAGCATTCTTAATGCGATCTCAGATGTTTAAAATATGTAATGCTGTCTCATGAGTTTATAATGTTTCATAAATTTACATGTTTCATAAGTTAATTTTTTTAAAGTAACATAACATAAACTTCAATGCATTCATAAAGGTATTAAAAGCTACACAATCTTATCCTGTATTATATTCTCTTAGAAATTTTCTCTTATACGAACTCCGCTTCATGCAGAATCTTCTCAACAAATATGTGACATATTAGAGGTAATAAGTTTCATCTCCTGTAGCAATATGTGCGAGAAAGGATTTGTGTTGCGAGAACATTTTTGATAATAAATGAGCAAGGAATAAAATATAGCAACTTGCTTTTTCTTGATACTCTTGGAGAGCTGGAATGTTAAAGATTATCATTCCTAATGCGTTGTGTTTGTAAGAAACTGGAGTCTGATTATTACTTTTCTCTGCGGCCAGTTTGGGAATGGTTTGACGAGGATTCATGTGTATCAGGTATCTTAAACTATGCTCATTGAACAGTGAAAGACAGGACACGGAGAATCCTACATGTCAAACTTATTATCTTAGAATTGGTAGAGTTGTAGAGACATTAGGTATTCTTTTGGAACAAGAGAGACGAAAAATATGCAATGCCTTCGTCGGGGATCGAACCACAGACCTCTGAAATACCGGCTCAGTGTGCTGACCATTACACCACGAAGGCACGTTAAGAATGTGGGAGATATATACTCCCCTTTTTAAAGGGCGACTAGGGTTTTTAAGGGACCTAGTCGCCAAATCCTGGGTGTAGAGAGTCATCATCCACAACCCTTTTAGTTCGGGCGCCACTGTAGAGACATTAGGTATTCTTTTGGAACAAGAGAGATGAAAAATATAATGCCTTCGCCAGGGATCGAACCACGGACCTCTGAAATACCGGCTCAGTGTGCTGACCATTACACCACGAAGGCACGTTAAGAATGTGGGGGATATACCTTATAGAGTCATTCTCGAATTGTTCTTGGAACAACAGTAACTTATACAGGTAATAAACCTAGTGAGTAACCTTTGCGGCTAAAAGCTCCCTCATTTATAAGATTTTACTGGAATTTTACCGGAAACGAAGTTTAATACCTATTTGGCACTCCTGTTTCAAACATTTTGTTCGGAAACAAGGCCATTAGTCATAAATACATAGCAACTCAATGTAATTTGAATACTGAATATTTACAGCTATATTTTGTTGACAAAAGTGTTCATCTGCAACATCAGTGCTATAGGACTGGTACAAAATGGTATGAATTCGTACAAATAAATTTTACAGATTTTATTTTTTTGGGGTTCCTATATATACTCTTGTCCGAAAATTAAACAACAAAATGAAAAACTTTCCTTCATGGAAACAAAAGTATTTATTCGAATTCATCGAAACTTTCGCGGATCATGGGGTAAATGCTAGCATAGAGAAATGTAGTGAAACTAAACAATAAATAATTAAATAACAAAGGTAAATGAAAGCAACAAAAAATATAGGTGGAAAAAAAACTTATTTGTGGAGGTCTATCAATGATATACTTATTTGAAGATGATAACTTATTTGAAGATGCATACCCGACACCGTTGATTCATGCCAAGAATAAAACGATCAATTATGATTCAGAATATCTGTGTCCATATGTTTTTAACAGGTTAAAACTCCTGAGTTTCATGGACAGAAAATAACTTTCAAGCATGTTTCACGTGTGCTCGATGGGATTCAAGTCTGGTGATTTGATGGCCATTTCATGCTAAACAATGTTTGCGATTCTGAGTACTGACTAATAGTGTGAGTTCTGTGAACTAGTGCATTGATTTATAAAATTGGTTTCAGAAAATATAGCCTCAAATGGATGAATATAAAATAGGCAAATCGACAACCTTGTATTCGGCATAGATTTTGTAAAATCCCAATCGATTTCGAGGGCAAAACGGGTCTCCCTTTATCAGGAGCAAAAAATTCTGCAAAAGCGAGAAATCGAATGTCGATCATATTTATACCCACAAGCACCCAGTGGAAGAGCCGATAGCGCCATCTATCGGCAGAAATAATAACTAAAAGAAAGGTTTAAGTTAGTAGAATTTTGAAGTCATTAGGCAAGACTGGATTGGAATTGAAATCATTGAATAAACAGGTTAAATTTTTGTGAACGTGAAAAGCTTCAAGAAAATCCAATTCCCTAATAGACCAGCTTTCTGGATAATTTTAGCAGAACTCAAAATTGTGAAAATTTCCAACTATGATTAGCTATTGAAGATTTGTTAATTTCGCCTTTTCAGACGTAAGATTCATGTTCTTTTATGCGAAACTTTAATGCTCTTTTCGTTTGGCCAACATAACTTGAGCCACACTGACACGATATGCTATGAATTTACCAAGAATTAAAGTCAGAAATAGAATCTTTAAGAGCCGAACCTCGGATTTAATTATAAGCGAGAAAACAACTTGAAAATTAAACTTGTGTAAAATCCGTGCGATTTTGTAACTGATGGAAGAATGAAATGGAAGCACAACAAGGTTAGTAATGTTATTTCTGACATCAGAATGTGGTCTTAGATGGCACGATGAGAACTTTCGAACAGCTTTATCAATGGCTACGGTAGAAAATCCTCGGTTAAGGGCAACAGATCTTAAATAATTGAGTTCTTTAGCAAGAAGAGATTCTGAGGAACAAACTTTGAGAGCTTGAAATACATAATAGTAAAAAGAAGCCATATTTTGTTTAGCCGGGTGACATGACTTAGCATGAGGAGGTAAACAAACAGAAAAGGGTTTACGGTAAACAATTGTGCTGAAATTAGATCCATTGCGGATTATAAGAATATCAGGAAAAGGCAGTGTATTATCCGATTCAGTCTCAAAAGTGAACTGGATGGCTGGGTCAATCGAATTTATAACAGATAAAATCTGGGGTAAGCCCTCCTTATCACCATCAAAAAGAGCGAAAGTGTCGTCTACGTAGCGAATCTACAGACGAAAAGATAGTTTTTCAAATGATTTGACCTCAAAATAGTGCATGTAAATGTCAGCAAGTACAGGACTGAGGGCATTTACCCATAGCTAGTCCTTCAATTTGTCGATAATATTCATTTTGGAAAACAAAGTAAGTTTGATTCACAGAGACTTTAGTAAGCGAAATTAACTCTTCAATTTCAATATGTGAGATATGGAATTCTCGAAGTCTAGTGTCAAGGCATTTTAGTGCCCCTTCAACTGGAACGTTAGTAAACAGCGATTTAACATCAAACGAAACCATAATGGAGTGCAAAGGGGAATTATCTTGAAGTTTAACGATGACTTCGAAAGAATTTTTTACGGTGTGAGTATTGCTGGAAAGTAAAGGAGAAAGTACGGAAACTAAATATTTGGCCAAAGATTACGATACCGTTCCTAAATTGGAAATTATAGGTCGAAAAGGAATTCCAATTTTGTGAACTTTGGGGAGAGCATAAAATCTAGCACAGTTAGCAATAGGTGGAATGAGTGATTTCTTAAGCTGAGTCGAAAGAATATGAGAAGATTTAACAGCTGTTTTCACTTTTGTGAGGTCAGAAGTTGAGGGATCTTTAGGGAGCGAACAGTATGAGCCTTTATTTATCAGTTTCGTGACCCCATTAATGTATGTGTGTTTGTCCATAACCACAATTTGTCCACCCTTAGCCTTCGAAATTATAATATTAGGATTACAATGAATTTCACGTAAGGTTTTCTTTTCTTTTTGGTTGAGATTCGAAACAAATGAATTGTTGTTAAAATATGAAAGAAGTGGTGAATATATTGATTTCTGTGCTGCATTGCAGTCTGTGTACGACAAAGGAAAGTGTGAAGATCAATGTGGCCACTGACAACAGTTCTTCGCAAGGTTATTGCGCCACCGCATGTTGATGCATTTTGCAGACTTATTAACACAAAACTAGTTTCAAGCGTTCTCCAGACCGATAATAATCAAAAAACAGTCTGCAGACTATATCGTGTCTCACATGGGAAGACTAGAGAAGCCCATTATTATGAAATTCAGCCGAGAGGATTTCGAAACCACTTTAACCGAGACTGTCTGTGCAAGGATGTTAATGGACTGAAACTTATGTTACATACAGTGAACAAGCATTTAGCAGTCTGTACAAACTTTATGACGATACAGCTGTTTCTGTCGACGCGGAGGCAAGCCGATGTACATCCTCTACCATCGTGCTTGCAAACATAGAAGGACGTTGTGACCGTGAATGTCCTTGAGCAGTTGTGACCATGAATGTCCTTGAGCGGTTGTGACCATGAATGTCAAATTTTGGTTATTTCTCCACGTTCAATATTTTTCTTCGTTACTTGCTTCACTTTGATATTAACTTAGGTAGCAAATGACAAATAGGTTGAGATATAGGGTTCGGGATACTTCTGACTGTTGCTAGACCCTTTCAAGATGTCTTATCGTCTCTGGTGATCTTCAAGTGATATCGTCTACTCATTTTTAAACATTTGTCCATTTAAAAGTTTTTTGTGAAATCCATAACACAATGATGTAAGCCCTTCACAAAAGAGGTCGTTTTTATGCTTAGCACCTTTCGCTGTTCAAGATGTAAACAAGCAAAATCTTTTCTGTGGGTTAATTTTCGTCTGTGTACACTTGTCATAGTTTACACGTTGTTTTCGCCGAATATGCTAACATTTTTGTTTGTTGCTTAAGATTTGACCACCAGTGCAGTAAATACAGGATACCTACACTGGTGTCCAAAAGTTAAGCATAAATTGTAAAATGCGAAAAACATGGAGTAAATATTCGTAAAATTATTCCAAATTTCTTGCGGATATTAATTGGGTGAAGAAGAAACACTGGGTTTATGCAAAACTTTTCAGTCGACTACGTCCTGCGTGAAACACCTGAGCATGTCGGAACGCAGAGAAACCGATTCACGTAGCATAGGCAGTTCAGACAAGTTTCGGGCAACTGCTGTGCGAAAGAATGTTGTTAACCATCAAACAAGGTGAATGATTGCACATTGAAAGACGCCAAATGGAGATGTTTGCGAAAGGAAGAATCGTTGGAATGCTGTAATCTGGCCGATCACAAACCGAAGTGTCTCGAATTCTGAATGTGAACCAGTCTGTGATCTTAAGACTGTGGCAGAGGTTTCAAAGAACGGGAGATATTACCCGACGACCAGTATCAGGTCAACTAAGAGTCACAACCCCTCGCCAAGACCAATATCTGGTAATAAGTGCGCGACGTCAGAGAGGCAGTACTGCCAGAGCACTGGGTTCGGCGCTCACAGTAGCCACAGGAATACGAATTTCGAGACAAACTGTTTACAGGAGATTCAATCATGCTAGCCTGTATGCCAGAAGACCAGCAGTTTGCATTCCCCTCACGTCTGCGCAGATATGCGCTCGTTTGAACTGGAGTTTGAAACATCAATATTGGAGTGTGGGAGAGTGGGCCAATGTGATGTTTAGTGACGAGTCCCGGTTTAGTCTGAGTGCTGATTCTCGTCGGGTAAGGATATGGAGAGAACGTGGAACACATTTTGAACCAAGAAACGTATCGGAAAGACATCATTTTCCATCAAGGGGAGTAATAGTATGGGCAGGTATCATGATGGACGGCCGCACAGACCTCCATTTCTTTGACAAGTTGTCTGTGACTGGTCAAATATACAGAGACGAAGTTCTTGAGCCTTATGTTCGCTTGTTTCGAGGTGCTGTCGGTCCTGACTTCATATTCATGGATGATAATGCGCCATGTCACCGAGCGGTGCTGGTTGATGACTTTCTTGAAGCGGAAAACATCCAGCGCATGTCGTAGCCTGCGAACTTCCCTGATTTAAATCCTATCGTGCATGTATGGGATATGCTGGGGAGACAAATTGCAGCCTTTTCGCACCCACCAAGCTCCGTTACAGAACTGAAGAAGCTCTTCAAGAAGCTTGGAACCGTTTGAGCACACAACTCATTCATCATCTTATAGCAAGTATGGTAAATCGCTGTGCAGCGTGCCTGGCTGTCAGAGGTGACAACACGCCTTATTAAACTGCAGCATCAGTAATTTATTTAATGTTTTCTTTCATTTTTTCTTTAAAGTGTGAACCCTTGCTATTCTCAGTTTTCTTTCAAATTGCTACTTTGAATAATAAAATTAATTATTTTCGTTCTTTTGATTTGCTTCCTTATTTTATAACCATTTTACGTTCGCATATCACGTTTTCCGCCAATCTGATTTACAGTTCCTTCTTTATTCACATAATTATCAATTATGCTTAACTTTTGGACACCAGTGTGCGTTGAAAAGCATTGGCTTTAACGCATTTCAGTATATAGTTGATATTACATTTTCATTTGGTAGTTTACTAAGGATATTTGTGATATTAAAATGCTAATGTTAGTAAGAACCCGAAATTAGAAATGTTTATCATAGTATTGCATTTGTATATTATTGGATTGAAAGTGCAGTGACAGATTTAACAATTTAATAACAGAAAGTAGTTTACAATAAAGAATAGTCTTCTAAATTGAGATTCTTACATCTCACATATGCGAATCAACTCTTAAGAAATCAGTGATGTAAGTAAGAAAGCTTCAGTTTCTCTTATTTTTCAGTTTTTCATTTATTGATTGATTCTTACAGCTATACTGCTTTATTCAAATAAATGCAAAAGTTTTCATTGAAGTATTTAAGCATACCGTTATTCCCTATTTAAAATAAAAAAAATCTTTATTAATGAAACGTTTTCCTCAAGGAGAAAAAGAAAAGATAAGACTTAGCTTTTCTTCTAAATTGATCTTTCTCTTTTCTATCACAAATTAAAAAAAACTCATTATACACATATAATAAGCTTTTGTTAAACAGCTTGCTTAAGCAGAAATGAAATTTAGTCTCCCATATGTAGGATTCATTAATTATTTTTATTCAGTTTTTTGTCTCTCGTGAAACTTTCGAGTTCCATGAAACACTCGATGAGACGTACTCTGTAAGATAGATTTGAATTTTTAAAATAAAAGCATTAAAACATTTTGCATTTGATCGTAATTTCGACTAAAAGATCTTGTTATTTTAACTGCCGATGAATCGAAACATAAAATTGAAATTTGTAGGCAGTATGAAATAAAACTGTTAATGTTTTGAAGACTTTGACTGGTTAATTAATTTTGGAAAAGCATCCAGTTATCAGCCTAAAGCAAGATGTGACTCTGACGAACCTCCAAATGGAAAAATGTCATATATTTACATTATACATTATACAGGATGTATCAGTACAGCGATGACAAGTTTTCAGGAGAGATGGAGTACACTTAGGCAATAGGAAATCACATAGCAATGCATGGTCGGAAACGCTTTCCTGTCGCAGTAGTGACGACACAAAACGTAAAACAGGAAAGGCACAGACAGTGAGACAAAATATGTTTTATTACGTTTAGTACAGCAGAAACCTACAAATAAGGGGGAAAAAACAGCGATCACCATTAAAGAAGTTGTTCGCAATTACGAACCCGGAAATTTGTAACAACCACTTTTCTGTCTGTATGACAGCTTAAATACGTGTAGAAACCATACAGGAGAAGGTTAAAAAGAACCCTTTTTAACTCTTAAAATTCACAATGCGTCAACTTGACGCTGACGCACTACCCCTAACTCCAGCGGTAACTCAAATAACAAGAACTAAACTAAAAATTCGAAAATAGTAACAAGTAGTAGAATTACTCTACACCGTGATGCAGGCCTCACTTGTCTGGCGCATGGAAGATCTGCATCACGAATGGTAGATCGCATGGAAGATACATGACGCACGGTTCCTGTATCATGGTCCAGGTCGTAATTTTGAGCACCTTCGTTGATGATGATTGTTGTCTTTTTATATTATTTTTTTTTGTTTTTGTTGTACTCCGAATAATAAACATGTTTTCTTACCTCGTTCATGTCCTTTCTTTCTTGACTTATGTGTCGTCACTACCGCGCCCGGAAAACGTTTCCGACCATGCGTGAATATGTGATTTCTCATCGTCTAAATGCACTCTGTCTTTACGGAAAGTTTGCCACCGCTTTGCTGATACACCCTGTGGAAAGAAAAAACCATAAAAGGGGAAGTCGTAACTATGTTCTAGAGCTGAAGCATTTAAGCGATTTTTGTTTTTTGTTTGGGAATTTTGTTCTTATGAAAAAAACTGAACTTTTCAGCATAAATTAATGCAATAGTATAAGTTTTAATCTCTTAACGGTTTAATCTCTCTGTTTTTATTTCTGAATACTTTAACAAAATAATTTTATTTAATGACTTCGCTCTAATGGAGATCGAAATCGTAGTACCTTAAGTAGAAATTGTTGAAAAGATTAACTGTTATTTCTTTCTAGTCCTTCAAGACGTTGTAAACTCCTGTTAATAATAGATAAGATCGCCAAGAAGTGGTAGCTTATTTCGTTTTAATTCATATTTCATGTTATATATAGCTAGCTCATCTGTATTTCCCACTGAACTAGCCGACGAAGTTCAACAAGTGTACTGCGTGGAAAAAAAGGAATGGCTTTATATCTCCCGTTCTACTGGGCCGATTGACGAAATTCAAATTGCATTTTCTATGTCTCGAAAGCACGACTTAATGTATATATTAGATTTATATGTAGCGTTGCCCTAACATTGGTATTTTGACAAAAAATCGGACTTACTTTATCTGAAATAAACATAGCAATTTTTTTCCACATTTCGATTTTACGACTCAAAAAATAATTCTTTTGAGGAACTTCTTAATTCATAGCAACCTATTTTCCTTTCCTTTTTAGTCCAAAGGGGCAATTTGGCCAGAAGGACTATTAATTTCGTTTTGGCATTTTGCGTTGATTCACAAAAAACGTTGTTTCACTTCTCAAATTATTGCCACCAAGTATTATTGCCCTGTGTTATATTAAAGAAATTAAATAATGAACAATCTTCATAAATATATGTATGTTTCTCGCATTGTGATAAAACAACGGTACCTAGAGCCACCAAATTTTAAATATTGAACCTTTCCACTCGAATATGGCCATCTGGAAGCCCAAATTTGAAATTTGGAATTTGTTTTATTATCGATTTCATATTTTGTAAGACTTTATCGAATTTTTGATTAACGAACTCAAGGATTTCAAAGCGAGCAATGGCAACGTTGTGCAGAAAAAACAGTTTTATCCCCAGCGTACGCGACTGCGTATCGGAAATTTTAAAGATATGCTCATTTTAAAATTATTTTGCGATATTGCTATTGAACTGAATTTTATGGTTGAAGTGTGAAGAGTATGATAGTTAATAAATAAATGTAACACACAAAATGTTCAAAAAACGCCGCTTTGGACGTAATTCTGTTAGCATAAATTTAGGTACTTTTGCATAACGAAACTCAAAAACTGTTTCTGATACTTGGTTGAAAAACGAAGGTAAAACTAAAGCTTTAATATTCCTAACATTTCAGATTCTTAAATTACCCACGTTTTGCATAGTAAATCTGCAAAAGAAATATGGCAGAAGTTAAAATGTGTTCATGAGCGGGTAAATTTAATAAACAAGTTATTTCTTCTTAAGAAATTATATTCTATTAGATATAATGAAAGTTCTACAATGCAGGAAGACATCAAAGGAGTACTAGAATTGGCTGAAAAGCTGCGTAGTATAGGTGAAGTTAAAAAAATAATTTAATAGCAATATTACTATGTTCTTTACCAAATTCATACAATTCGTTAATAACCGCAATAGAAAGTAACTCGGAAGCTGAATGGTCGATAGAATATGTTAAAAATAAATTAATAGTTGAGTATTGTAGACGTGTGGAAACTAAGCAAGTTCTAAAATATGATTCAATTGCTTTAAAAGGTAAAAGCGAAAATAAATCAAAGCATTATGTTACACGATATTCTGCTTAGTGTAATAGAAATAATCATACGACAAATGACTGTTTTCATTTAAAACCCAATGCTAGAACTTCCCGGAAATCAGATGTAAATAACAGTAAAGTAAGAAATCATTCTCAAAATTATAAAAGTAATAGCAAATGCGCAAAGTGTAGAAAACATGAAAATAAAAGAAGTTAATGAAAATAAGTATCTTAAAAGTATCGAAATCGGAAATTCGCAAGTTCAGTTTAATCAAGTTCTAAAAGAGGAATATAAACATGAAAATTCAAGAACGCAAGAAAGGGTTATCGACTTAGGAGCCTCAACTCATGTGACGAGCGATAAGAGCTTTATCTCTCAATTAAATGATTCTAATAAGCAAATTGTAACTGTAGCAAATGGTGCTAAAGTAAATTCTTATGGTATTGGTGAGAGCTGTTTTAAAGTTTCAAACTTAAAGGATTAGGTTACCCAAATTTTTTTTCTAATGGCGGGCTGCCACTACTAAGGCCAGAAGTGGTGTCCACTTTATTATGGAGGCACTTAATGGGTGGGCCACCTTTGCCTCCTATGAAGGGAAGGACAATTACAGTCATGCCTTCTACGGGATTCGAACCCAGACCCTTCGGTATCGTAGCGGGCTTTCCTAACCACTGTACCGTTTGGGCGGCTAGGTTACCTAAATAAAACTAGAAAATATACTGTATGTACCAGGTTTAGATAGAAATTTACTTTCTGTTCAATCTATTACGAATAAAGGTAGTATTGTTACATTTGATAGTAATAAGTGTTGCATAAAGCGTAACAATATACTCACAGCCCACGGTAACGCTCAACAAGATTTATATGAATTGACCGCGAGCTAAATTGACGAGAAAACATACTTAACTATTGCTATTTCATGTTCTAATACAAACTGCATACTAAAATGGCATCAAAGATTAGGCCACAGAAATATAGATGCGATAGAAACACTTGAGAAAAATGATTTGGCATACGGCATTAAACTTAGCAAATGCACTCATAGTGTTGAATGTTCTACTTGTATATAAGGGAAATTAACAGAGAAACTTCATCCAAAAACGGGTTTGGGATCTAAAAATCCACTACATCTAGTGCAAACAGATGTGTGTGGGCCAATCGAAGTTAACAGCTTAAGGGGAAAAAATATTTCGTGACTTCTTTATTGATGACTATTCGCGTTATACACAAATTTATTTTATTGCATCAAAGGATGAAATATTTGACAAACTTAAACAGTATGTTGCATCGACAACAAATAAATTTAGAAAGATGATGAAAGTTATCAGATCTGACAATGGTACAGAATACTGCAATGAAACTACTGAAAATTATTTAAAGAAACTTGGTATTTATAATCAAACTTCGGTTCCTTATTGTCCGGCACAGAATAGTATCGCAGAAAGGAAAAATCGCTCTTTAATAGAAATGACTAAAACTATGCTAATAAATTCAAAATTACCAAAAGGATTTTGGGCTGAAGCAGCAGCTAGTGGAGCCTATCTCCAAAATAGATTACAAATTAAAGCCACAAATAAAACACCATATGAACTGTGGAAATGGTAGAAAATTAAACTTAAGTCAATTACGAGTATTTGGCTGTAAAGCGTATTATTATGTGAACAAATAAAAACGGCGAAAATTCGACAACAAAGCACAAGAAGGAATATTCGTAGGATACGATTTAAGAAGCAAAGGATACAGGATTTATATAGGTGGAAGAAAAATAATAGCAAGTAGAACTGTTAAATTTTCAGAAAACTCGCCAACATCTGACGAACATGAAGAAAATAATGCTGAAGATTCAGAATTAATTCATTTCGACAATATCAAAATGATGAAGAAAATAATAAAGAAACGTCTCTTGGTGATGATTTTACAGAAGATTCAAAAGGATCTGAAGAGTTAATTAAACGTGAAGAAAATGTAGAAAGAAAGGTTTCTGACAGATCAACCAAAGAAGTTCCACCGGAAAAATTCTCCTACAAAGCAGAAAACTAAGAATCAACATTATCTCAAAACAAAGATCCAGAAAGCTTTGAAGAAATTCTAAGATTACCAAAACGTGAACAAGAAGCTTGGATCAAGGCGATAGAAGAAGAAATAAACCTATCAAATTACGGATTTACTACCAGGAAAGCCTGCAGTAGGCAGCAAATGGACCAAATGTGATATCTTTTTTCCAGTTTAAGACCAAATGTGATGAAACTGGAAAAAAGATAAAATATCAAGCGCGATTAGTAGCCAAAGGATTTACTCAAAAATACCGCAGTGACTGTGATGAAACTTTTTCACCAGTAGCGAAACAATTCGAGTTTTCGTAGCATGGTCAGCATATAATAATGCTAAGGTACATCAACTAGATTTTAAAATAGCCTTTTTGAATGGCAAGTTAAATGAAGAAATATATATGGAACAACCAGAAGGATTAGTAGTTCCGGAAGAAAGACATAAAATTCATAAATTGAAGAAGTCGATTTATGGTCTCAAACAAGCAGCTAGGTGCTGGAATGCAGAATTTGAAAATACATTGAAGAAACTTGGGTTCAGTCAAAGCAAAGCAGATCCGTGTCTTTTCACAAAAGAGGATCGTCGAAGAAGAATTAATTTAATTCTGTATGTTGATGAAATTCTAAGAAGTTCTACAGAAGAAGGACTAATTCTTCAAGTAATTAATGATTTAAAGAAACATTATCAAATAACACATCTTGGTGAAGCTAAATATTTCTTAGGCATGGAAATAAATCGAAAGGAAGATGGACGTTATCTCTTATCTCAGAAAAATAAAATAAATCAACTAGTCAAGCAATTTCAACTTGAAGAAGCGAAAACCGATAGTACACCAATAGAAACAAATTATTATAGTAACTCTTAACTTCAAATGATTAATTTCGCCAAGCTACTGAAAGTCTTATGTATATATCGTCTATCATAAGACCAGATACCACAACTTCAACTCATGTACCTAGCAGAAAGTGTAATAATTCACGTCAAAAAGATTGGAACTCAGTAAAAAGAATCATTAGATATATTTAAACACGACAAAGCATTTATCTCTACAAATTTCGTCGAGTGAAGAACCTAATCTTAAAGTTTATTCAAGTGCTAATTGGGGACAAGATACTAAAGATAGAAAATCCACATCAGGAAGTGCAATTTTATTACGTAAAAATTGTATTTCATGGCTCAAAACCCTTTATGCTATAAGGTATTTCTCCCACCTTCTTCTCATTCCTTCGTGATGTAGTGGTCAGCACGCTGGGCACGTGTTCCAGAGGTCCATGGTTCGAGTTTCGGCGTGGGTGTTTCTCATTTTTCACATATCCTGCTTTCAAATAACCTAATGTCTTTACGATGTAGATTTGAAAAACTACCGTTTGTGATGGATTTATTTCATTTGCAGCAAAAATATTTACGTTGAGACTTTTAGTGATTTAATATTTTTTACCATATTTATATCACACTTAATTTCATACGTTTTATTAAAATTCTTAATTAATAACTCAAGAGTTCGAAATGTTCGAATTTGACATAACTCATTTGAAGAATAACAGCAGTAGTGAATTTTAGAAACAATTCCTATGAGCAGGAAATGGCATCTAAGACCTGGAAATAAATTTGCTTTTGTTGCACTTAAAAATACGTGAGCTAAAGTTTAACTAAGAATCAATGAATCTGACGAGAGGTAAAATTCCTCTAAAAGCTTTATTCTACCAGAAAGTTTTCCTTTTTGTTCCTATCATAACTTGTAACCATCCAGACAAAAAATTCTTCTAAGCATTTCAGGTAAGGTCTTCATATTCTATTTAAATGCTAATGTTTGTAAAGTTATTGTTTACGCTTTGAATAACAGGGATAAAAAATTGAATACAAATATGATAAAAAGCTTTTCTTGGCTACTCAAGCTGCTTTTTTATAGATATTTTGTTTTTGCTATGAAGAGGTTGTGTACAAAACTCTCGTTTTGAAATATTTGCTTTGCAATTTTCGTATTCTTTTGTTAAAAGCCTTTATTAAAATATATTAGATAATTGTGAAATATGTTTCAGGAAGCATCTGCTATATTTTTTTGGTTGGACTTTGTTGTAAAGTAAGTCCATTTTGCAACAACGGAAAGTAAACATACAATAAAAGAAATGCAAGTATAATTCGAAAGCTAACATAGATTTCATCATATCCTTTCTTTACCTTAAGGCCATAAGAGCTTTCGAATTTTCAATTCCATTTTTAACTCCAATCGATTGCCGCTTCAAAAGTATCTTAGTTTTTGTTCATACAACACAGCTTGTCCCGGAATTTTCTCAGTTCCTGATATCTTAGAGAAATACCAGATATTATTTGACTTAATTCTGAGTGGTCCTGTCCCCTTTGTATGAGTAGTATGAATTATAATTAAAGAAATTGCAGCATATTTGAAATATTATTACTTTTTTATTTTGCTAATGTGCTAAGTTTCAATTAACCTTCTGTTCTTCCCCAATGGTAAGGTAACCTTGCCAAAACAAAAAGGGGGTTTACAGTTCTATATCTCCCGTTCTACTGAGCCGATTGAGGAAATTGCGTTTTTCATATCTCAAAGGTGCAACTTAGCATATATATATATATTATATTTATATATAACTTTGTTCTAACACAGGTATTCTGATACAAAATTGGACTTTTTCTGAAATGATGTATCTATTTTTGTTTTATATTTCAACTCGACTATTCAAATTATGCCGAAATGCAGTTTTGTAAAAATCGCAGGAGTAATTTTTAAAAAGTGAACTCTACAAATTTTAGCTCCTCAGTATTAATTGAATTCGTAATAAATTTATTAACATCTCTTTTTCTATTAAACTTACTTGATTCCTTTTTTCACAGTTCGAAATTTATTTGAATGCAAAACAAAACTGCAGATATTTTCTCATTTATTTTTAACATTTGTATTTTTAATAACTTTCATACAGTTTTTGAAAAACATTTTGAATTACAACCTATAAAATTTTTACTGTCACCTTAAGGTAGATATATTTCTAGACATACATGCAAAAAATTAGAGTCCTTGTATTCAAAATTTCCCAAGATATACGTGATATTATATACTGGATCATCTTGAAATTTGGTATATTTTTTTATAAACGATGATAACGCCCAAATGCGCTTTATGGTTCGGTCTCTTAAACAAGAGCCCAATATTTAGAAATTTAGCAAGGATGGCCGAAAAATAAAAAATGTATGCATTTGTCAGCTCTGTGTGCGGACAGTTACCATAGTTCCTGTAGATTTTCCTACCCTATGAACTTTCAATCCATTGTGATGGCCATTCTGACAATGGTCTTAGTTATGCGTCAATCTCTGTTGATGTCATGGAGCTGGTGCTTTAGTGTAATTGAAAGTTCTTCAAATCTGTATATTTAATAAATTCGAGATAAAAAGTATAGCATAAGGGCTATTTATTTGAAATGTTTAATCAAAATCTGGTTTCGCTATGTATATATCATTATCGAATGTAATGCTATGTTATAAATAATATACAGTTTTTCAAACAAAACATTTGTGTATTTTTGATGTAAAATAAGAGCAATACAATTTACTTTTAATTACATACCTCACTAATAAGTTATTCTTTGAAAAATCATCCAACTTGTATTTTCATTCATAATGTTCTAAAGACATTACAGACTTACTAGTAATATTCCATAATCACTAAAGTCCATAGAATCTTCGCGTTTATATTTGTGGTAAGTGTCTTTCTAACGGATCTCGTGTGTTTATGAAGACATCGACAAAGTTTCTAACAAAACATTTAACAAATCATCAAATCTTCTCAGGTTATCAATATTCAACTAATATCCCAGCGTTAATTTGATTGACATCGTTGTAGTTTGCATAGCAATCCATGCACGTGTTTCAGAGGCAAAACTAATCGATTGAAATTTCAAGCTGAAAATAGTTAACTTAATGAAAGTCACGTTTGTTTGGGAAGGTCTATAAAACCTGAATTTCGTGGGTTAATTGTATTGATGTTATTGAATAATTTATAAAGTTTGTATACAAATATCTTATTCAGCTCTTCTTAAAATAAGGCTTAATATAATTTATAAATTTATTTTACCTGTTGAATATAGTTTCAAAGAGTTGTTTGAATTAATTTCATTTAATACTTTGTGAAGCAGTTTGAATATTACATCTTATTGTTTTCGTTACTTATTTTATTCACTTCTTTTACTTTGAATTTACTAACTTCTTTATATTTTAGAATGACAGAATACGTAGAACATCTTCACGAGCATTTTGAAACGCCTGTTGTCATTAAAAATGGCCATTACATGCTTCCCGACACTCCAGGTTATAGTTCTAAAATGAAAGAAGATTCAATTACGAATTATGAGTTTCCAAATGGAAAAGTATGGTTGAAATTATTTGAAGAAGGAAAATTTCAGAAACCTGTGCTATGTAATTAACTCATTATGTGTGACTTTATAGATAGTCATGAAAGAGCTTTTTGAAGAAATGTGAATCTTAATGTGAAAAAACAAAGTATAAAGGAATTTATATTGTGATATATAGTTATAATCGTTTATTATATTGTCATAGTTAAGACTACATTAGAGATTAGATTGCAATTAAAATGTAGTTTACAAAATAAAATTTACTATTAAAATTCTGCTAAAATATGAGACTGCTTTATATTCACATATGAAACAGAAATTTCGTAATAGCTTGAAATTACACAGTGATAGCTTTTGTAAAGGTTTCAAAACGATAGAAAATTTGTTATTTTGAAGATTTTGAAATTTAAAAGCATTGAAAACAGTAGCAGAAATAGTTTTATCGATTTGAGCAAATCTAAAAGTGAAGGATAAAAAAGTTTCATGAAACATTATAAGAAAACAAAGGGAAAAATATTTAATGAATGGATTTCGAATTCTTTGCAAAATATATTATGACAGAATGTTTTCTAAATATATTTTCGAATTTAACGAAATGTAATATTTAAATAAGCCAATATACAGGACTTCACGAAACATTGTTGCAGAAATGAAACTGGTATATTAGTAACACACACTGGTTTAAAACAAATATTAAGCAAAATATCCTGGTGCTAAATGGATGATTTATAGCACGCACCTTGAGTTAAATCATAAATATTTTCATACATTTGAACATAATAGTAACATTGTTGCCACTAGATTTATTCAAATGATTTGGTATTTGAATTTAATAGAATGAAGGTCTTAGTACAAAATAATTATATTTAACAATTCAGTAAGCGATAATTTAAGCATCTTGTTGAACTTACTTAACCATAGATGCATTCTTTATGTGTAGCACTGAATATGCAGTTATGCCGGTAAGTAGCAATAGAACTTTTATTTAGCATAAATGCCAAAATGAAAAAGAAAATCGAATTCGACGTCATATTCCGGTATCATAAATTCTTGCACGGAATATTAAATTATTCACACATTTTGCTGCATTTCATTTAAACTTATTTCGTCGAATTTCATTAAATATAACATTTCATAACTTCTTTGTACGGAATATTAAATTATACACCTTTTGCATTCCATTTAAACTTATTGGGTTGAATTAAATCTAATACTTGGTCGAAAGTGCATAAACCACAAGAGAATAAAGTAACTCTTTAAAATTCACTATACACTGACTACCAATAAGCATTTGGACACCTATGCAAATGACGATTTCTGCGCTCCTAAGGTACGTCGCGGACTCCGCCGGTATACATCGTGTAGGAAACAGTATCGGCTTTAGTCGCATGCAAGATGCCTCGCAGTTCGGAGCTTTCTGATTTCGAGAAAGGTATAATTATCGGGTATCACAAATGTGGCCGATGCTTAAGGGACATATCTAGCGATCTGAAGTACCCAAAATCGACAGTGGCTTATGTGATTAAGAAGTGGAAGGTGAGCGGTGATTGTCGGAATGTGCCCCGAGTCGGCAGACCAACGAAACCGGGAGATAGAGACCAAAGTGCTGTCCAGAGAAATTCGGAAGAACCGCACCCAACCGATGGCCCTCATCCGCGAGGAGTTTCAACAGGCATCCGCGAGTGTTGTTTCAATGAATACCATCCGTAAGGAAGCACATCTGCTTGGTTTTCATGGTCGAGCTGCTGCCCATAAGCCTTTGATCACAAAGTCCAACCGCGCTACTCGGTTAATGGGGTGCAAAGCACATCGAAATTGGACCGTAGATCAGTGGAAACGGGTTCTTTGGAGTGACGAATCAAGGTTCACCCTTTACCGTTCGGATGGCAGGGTCTGGGTCTGGCGTCTACCTGGAGAACGTCTCCTGCCAGAATGCATTGTGCCAACAGTCAAGTTCGGTGGAGGTGGACTTATGGTCTGGGGATGTTTCTCCTGGTATGGGCTTGGGCCTTTGGTCCCCATTCATGGTAAGCTCAACTCCGACGCCTAGTGCACTATTTTGGATGACAATGTGCTTCCTACGTTATGGCAGTTTTACGGGTTGGACTCCTGTTACTTTCAGGACGACATTGCCAGTTGTCATGTTTCGACGTTAACCAAGGCTTGGTATGGTGCCAATGGAGTTCATCGAATGGACTGGCCTGCCCAGAGTCCAGACCTGAACCCTATTGAGAACCTCTGGAACGAATTGCATCGCCGAATTCAGGGGTGCACTACCCGTGCAAAATCGGTGAAGGAACTTCTATGTCTTCTCCAAGCCGAGTGGAAGAAAATACCGCTAGCTGTCATACAAAGACTTGTGGAAAGTATGCCCCGGAGGGTCCACGCTGTAATTACCTCTCGTGAAGGCTCTACCAACTATCAACATCTCATTCGTTTTATAAGTCAGAATGCACAAAAATTATGTACATCTTCTGAAGACTTATCTAATCTTTGCCACATGTTCTATTCAAATACAATGATAAATCTAAAACGATGTATAAAAGAAATTAAACAAACAAACAACAACAATAAAAAAAGGAACCAGTTTTTCACAGACGATTCAGTAATTCCCATTCAATTAATTCAGTTCTCACTTCGCGACAAGGCAAAAATACATAAAAACTCAAAATATCTATATAAAAAATTACGAAGTAAATCTTAAACACTTATTTTCTCGAATAAATTCCAGAATGGATTAAGAATGATTTAATTCGCAATAATAAAAAAAGGCGTTATCTTTGTTGTTGCGAAGTTTGATTTCTCTAGATTGACAACAAATCTACTCTTCTCCTAAGTTTCAAATGTAAACAAATATGGCTGTCACATGAAAAATAATTAGGCTTAGTCGCACTTAAACAACTTTTAAATTGTTGATAATTCAACAAATCTTGCATATTATATTTCAAAGATATGATAAATCTTGCAGATTACAGATTGTAATTCAACAAATCATGCAGATTTGCTAAAGGTATAAAAACCTTAATCGGATGATAACAACGACATAATTCGATCATTTTGAAAGCAAAAACATGCACAATTTACCAACATATAAGAATAAAAAAACTGAGTTCACTGAGCCGAGTAACCATCGGTGAAACATACATACATAGTATTTATTTACTTCTGCTACTGCCGATTGCAACCAAAATGGGAGGTGAACATCTACATATTACAACAGTTCTATATACAAATTTCAACGTTCTGAGGCTACTCGTTTTTGAGTTATGTGAGATCCATACATACATACCTACGTACGAAAAAATCTCTTCAGAATCCGTTTTAAATCAGCTTTATAATTTTTTTGGGGAAAAAAAAGAGTCCTTTATTCTGTCCTTACGTATGGATATCACGCAAAAACATTGTTAAATTACATTCGATAGCGGTCAAAATGGATATTTTCGTTGAAATATGATACCCGAAATTTTTCGCGATTACAATACTTCCTTTTACTTCGTAAAAGATAGCAAAATTACAATTAAATTTAGAGTTTCTACGCAAAATCAAGCAATTCGGCCAGCAAGCGAGAAGGCAGATTTTTCGGTGCACAAAACCAAGAGTTTCCTTTTGGTCCGACTCGGTAAAAAGACACTGAAGATGCAGAAAGACTTAATTCACTATTCTGCTCAAATGTGAATAAGTTTCAAATGTAAACAAATATGGCTGCTATGGTAAGAAAAATTAGACTTAGGCTTAGCCGCACTTAAAGAACTTTCAAAGAGTTGATAATTCCACAACTATTGCATGCAGATTAACTAAAGGCATAAAAAAATTAATCGGAAGATAAGAACAACATAATTCAATCATTTTTAAAGCAAAAAATGCGGAATTTACCAACATATAAGAATAAAAAAAACTGAGCATACTGAGCAGAGTAACAGAGTGTATATATATATATATATGTACTTTTTGTGCGGCCGATTGCAACGAGGCTACTCGTTTTGAATTATGCGAAATATTTACATACGTAGGTACGTACATACAGATGCCAGAAAAAAAACTCTTCTGAATCCGTTTTAAATTAGTTTTATAATTCGTTTGGGGAAAAAGAGTCCTTTATTCTGTCCTTACGTAGAGATGTCACGCAAAAACATCGTTAAATTGTATTCGATAACGGTCAAAATGGATATATTGGTTGAAATATGTTACCCAGAATTTTTCGTGATTACAATACTTCCTTTTTAGTTCGTACAAGGAAGTAAAAAGGACTTCGTACATGCAATGTAATAATTATTTTAAACATAAAATATTTTTTCTCGTTGAAATATATTTTTATGTATTGTTAATATGCTTTTTCTTTCTACCAAAATTATGCTCAAAGTTTGCAAAGTAAAAAAAATTGCATCAAGTATTTTAATTTTTTTCCCTTTTTTTTAAAACTTAACCTGATTTAGTAGAAAAGCAAGATTTTCATACACCTTATAATTTTTTTTGAATCCTCAACAAGTGCTTCGATCTCACTGATTTTTTCCTTTTATGGTATTAGTTTTAAATATGCCATCCATCCGGGATAGTGGCTAATGACTCTGACTGTTGTACTGAAGGAACCCGGGTTCGAATCCCGGAGAAGGTATGCATGTTTGAAAATGCAGTATCTGTGCAGTATGGGGGCACTTTAAATATGCGGCGAACCGGAAGTCCTCTCATGTGGTCTGGTGGAAGGGGAGAGGGGTGGGAGACCATCGAAACCATCCCTCCTATCAAAAGGGGGGGGCAGAGCTGAGCTACTGTCACCTGTATGTTGCCAACAACAGGCGCAATCTTGCTGCCTTGCCGCGATGAATTTTGCTAATATCAGAAGAGAGATAAATCACAACAACAGTTTTAAATATCTGTGATGTAATTTCAGATAAATTTCTCTTAAAAAAGATGGCACGAAAAGCATCATTCAAAGAACAAGGATTATCATGAACTTAGCAGCAGTTTTGCATAAAGCAGCAGCAATTATTTATAAGTCAGGGATTAGGATTCATAAGCTTAAAATGAGAATTAAAAATTAACAAATTATTCATATTTGGCTTAATGTACTACTGAAATCTTTAAAACACAAAATTTAATAATTTCATCCCCAGATTTCAGACTGACTTTCATAAAGCTGTATAAATTGTCATCACAACTGCATTGCTTTTTAGATTTAATTAAGTTAATTAAAATTAAGAAAAAGGTTTCGTGAGAGCTCAAAATATTTAAGAACACTTTTTTCTTCATTATTATACCTAATATGATACGGAGAGTTAATGGTTTTGCTGCTGATATTCCCAAATGGGAGCATTCGTAAAAATAATTTAAATGAATTACTTTTTTTCAGATTTTAGGAAATTAATTCAATTGTTTCAATTACTACTTAAACCGATTTAATTTTAAAAGGATTTGTTTCAGCAAAAAATAACACTGTGGTTTTTTAAATGTTTTTTATAAACGCATATTTTGGGGAACACGAGATTTCTTTTAAACCTCTTATTGTGAAATATTCATTGCAATTATGCACTTTCAGACTTATTTTTGCACTGTTTGCAATATTATTAATTGAAAATAGACGTAACAGAAAGAGCAAACGTTCTACAGGCAGAGTTTTACTGGTGTTTAATTTTAGACAGCATCTTGATTAACAGAAATTTTGATTTATAAAACGGATTTAATATTTTAAAATTTAATTTACATATTTGTACATATCTTTTACGTATATAACTGGTCTGTTTTCTGAATAGTTATTAATTTTAGAAAACAT
>KK122338.1:513193-532857 GCA_000611955.2 Stegodyphus mimosarum
TTTAATTTACGTATATAATTAGATTATTTTCTGCTTATTCATAATCTAAAAAACTTATCAATAAACAGAAAACAGTCTAATTTTACTAATTGGGCATATTTAAAAAAATTAAATTAATGACTAACTATTGGTAGCGATAAGTATCGAATAGAAGGGATAATTAAAAATATGAAAAAATTATTAATTTCCTTTGTCTGATGCATCAGTGTCCTGTTTCAAGGGCTGACGATTGCAGACTTTGGAAT
This sequence comes from Stegodyphus mimosarum, assembly GCA_000611955.2. NCBI lineage: Eukaryota > Metazoa > Arthropoda > Arachnida > Araneae > Eresidae > Stegodyphus > Stegodyphus mimosarum. The sequence continues at coordinate 513,439 of KK122338.1, forward strand.
AGATTGCGTTATCTGTACACAACAAAGCACAGGAGGGCTGTCTGTTAGAAAGAAATGTTTTTGTGAAGTGACTTTGTAAAAGACAATGGCTCCTATTGACGTTACGCATGGAAAAAATCCACGAAATGCTCAATTAATCATGAAGCCTGTTTCTTCGCATGGGATTCGCCATACGGCCATTGATGGGGCCTTGACGTCGGAGGATTCAAAATCTCACTGCGTTAAATTTTAATCAGATTTATTCGTAATACTAGAAAGTTTTTTAAGACTCAAAAGAGTCTTAATAAAAGTGGTTATAAGTGAAATGTTTTTAAGGCCACAACGATTCATTCATGTATTTTTAAGTACTTACGTATTAATGCATCTCCCTTAGCCCAATTGGGCGATTTGTTACAGATGAAAATGTAGAAGTTACTTATCGGTTACAAGTTGGTCTTTTTGCTCTTTTGTTTTTAGAAAGATTCTGAAACTAATGATATTTATAATATGTTGGTAAACATAGTCAACATAAGAAAAGAAAACATTCTTTAGCAATTGAAAAAAATTAATAATTAAATAAGGCTTGCGTGATACATTAAAAAATAAAATTCTTAGCATTCTTATTCAAATCTTTATGCGATTTTTTGTGCTATTCTTCTCCCCAAAAACTGTTTTCGCTTAAACATATTTCCTCGTTGTTTCCTTTAGAATAATTTCAGCAAAATTCTATACCTGTGGAAAAACGTTGCGGCACTTTCTCTTATTGCTGGAAAATTTCATAAGTTCATATTTTAAAACGAAGACAAAAAAATCACGATTTGTTTAAAAAAAAGTAGTTGGAATTTGCAACACGAGCAAAAGGGAACTTATCTGAAAATGGCGGCTTTGGTTGACTAAAGGATTGTTATGAACATAGTTGCCGGAAGAATGGTTATGCCAGAGTTTGGGACATTCTGAAAATTTGGCCGCTTCTACTAAGGTGATTGAGTTGGTGAGTAAATAAATACCTATTTCTCTTCAAACTTGGCCATTGTTTTTACATCAAGATGTTAAATTATGCTTACCTCTAACTATCTACTTGCGTAAAACTGGGCATGAATTTTTTATGTCAGAAGATTTATTAACGGAAGCTGTTAGTGGTCTTAACGAAGTTAAGTTTGTAGAAATCACAGCCGTATCCATTCTTCACTTCTGTATTTAGATTCTTCCTATTTAAAATATCTTTAATAGACTTTTTCCTATTTAAAGAGTTTATTTTAGCATTTTCTGGTCAAAAAATATACCCATATTGTTTTTTTCTTCATAAAATATCTTTTAAAAATTAAAGTTTGAAAAGCACGCTTGGGCGTAGGATAACTGATATTATTTAATGAATCTTAGAATTTATTAGATTTATTTTACGATGTGCGTTACTGATGAATTTATTACTGAAAATGTATATATATGTAATAAATGAAACGTATTCAAACAAATAAAATTCAAAACAAATAAAACAATTAAAAACAAATAAAATTCAAAACAAATAAAACAATAAAAAACAAATAAAAATTTTTCTTGCGTAACAGTTGTAGGATTGTTTTGGAGAACTGGTAACTGAATACAAAACATAAATCAATTAATAAAATTCTAACTGTAACTGAATTCTGTATATAAAGAATTAAGTAAAAATTATCATTGTTACGTCTGCATCACACTATTAGCCTGATCCAATCTAAGATCCGTTGAAAAGCTATGCTCCTAAGGCGTTGACAAACTATTAAAATGTGATAATAACATTTTTGACTTCTCACTGTGATGACGTCACATAAATGAGCAGGTTTGATTAGTGCCATTTCAAAATATTTTTTTGCATTTGTGTACTTTTCTGATTATCGTTTACAGTTAGAGAAAAAATGTAATATTTATCTTGCTCGTTACTTTTACAAAAGCAAAAAAAACGTTTTTACTAGAGAAGATGCTGTATTCGATATACATATACCATTTTTACTACACAAAGATTGAAAAAAATAAAATAATTGAAACATTTAGAGGGTTTTACCATTTAGCTGATCAAATACGTTTTTTTAGCTAAGAAACAGTAAATGCCTTTGAGTAATATTTACTCTCACACTGGGATTATAAAGATCTTTGCTTTAACACTGAATCCACGAAAACAGAAAACCTTTAACACAAGGGACCATCAAAAGTTTTCTTTTCGAAGACTAAACAATCCAATAGATTGACTCTGTTTAGCCAATTGGAAAACTACACTGTTTCCAGCGTTAAAATTTTCTGTTAATGATTCAGCTTAAAGTTATCATTCTGTGCAGAAATCTGTCTCTTGATGCGTTGAAAAAATTTAGTATGGCCCTTTTTTTACATTATTTTCTCCCTGAAACCATGAAACCAGCACTTTCTCAGGGTATATTTTAAGAGGCTCGAAGATAAAAAAATTGCACCGAATGAGGATGTAGAGACTAGTTCTCCCATTTAAGGAGGATCCGCTTCTGCTTCTGTCTTATGCCAATACGAGGGCCCTTGATCGTGCAAGAGATTGACCTCTTTGCACAAGTTGTAAGCTGTTTGGCTTAATTTATTGTTTTGGGATTAGAACCAGGTAAATATTTATTAGTTTAAGATTCCTATATCGTATCAAACAAAAAAATATAACTAATCGTTTATCGGCTTTAGATGCATTTAGTCGTAGCAATCCCATTAGTAAATGTATGACATAAATCACGTTCATTTCTAAGTTCAACGAATGCCCTACTAATTTCACAGTTCGTTGGTATCGTTTCTCATTAGACACAGTAAATGCATGCATTTAGTTCTACCTACAAAGCCTCTTCGTGCTTCTTGTAAAGCATAGAATTGGGTACGCATAAAGAAAATAACATAGTTTTACAACTATTGATTCATATAAGATATTTATATATGTTAAAATATTTATGAAACTAATAAATAGCATCCTAACAGAATTCTTTCCAGCTAGTTTTCCTAAGTTATATATGAGTAACATACTATACAGGAAGAATGAAAAGCTTTTGCTTGTTACCGCACTGGCTGTTCTCAGTGCGATCTTATGGCTAAGCATTGATTTGACTAGATGGGTCCGTGCCATGCCTTCATATCAAATCTTAATAGAATAGGAGAAAGATTTGAATGTGCATTGAAAGTTATTTTGTTATAATTTGATGAAAATCTATCTGAGACTATGCTTAATTGTGACAACAGAACACCAAGAATTTCGAGCTATTTTTTTCTGCTTATATAGTGTATTTAAAAATGATAAAAAGCATCTCAAGGCTTTCAGATTTTACATTACGCCTACAGGGGCGATTTTTAACGTTTTGTATGTTACCTTTATTTATTAAATATCGTGTTCTTTGCACTTAAACAATAAAATTAAATTCAACAGCAGTATTCCAAAATAATTTTAAAATGAGCATATCTTTAGAATTTCCGATATACAGTCTCGAGCGCTGGAGATAAAGATATTTTTTTTTGGTACTGTATTGCCATTCCTCGCTTTGAAATCATTGAGATTTTTAATCAGAAATTTTTAAATGTCTGACAAAATATGAAATAGGTAATAAAACAAATTCCAAATTGGGGCTTCCAGCTGCCCATATTCGGTGGATGATTACATTATTCAAAATTTGATGGCTCTAGGTACAGTTGTTTTGTCACAATGCGAGAAAGATACATGCATTTATGTTTACATAGATTATTATGCAGATTCTTCATTACTTAATTTCTTTAAATATAATACAGGGCTGTAATATTTGGCGGCAACAGTTTGAAAAGTGAATCAACGCAAAATGCCAAAACGAAATTAATAGCCCTTCTGGGCTAACGTCCTTTGGGCTAATTATTTTTGAATTAATGATGAAAATATTATTATTATGACGGAATTGTAAAGTGAAGTTCCATTATGATATCGTACAATTCTATTAGATGAATTCTGTGGATTTATATTTTGCAATTATCCCGTCAAACGTTTCCGAACAATGATTAATATGTAGACACACAGAGATAAGAATTAGGTTTAATTCTTTTAAGTTATATAGCTTTAGCGATGGTGAAAATTTTGATTTTCGGCAGTTATTCCATATAGTTAATAAAGATTATATAGAAGTTAATAAATTAGTTTTAAAATTTTAGTTAATAAATTAGTTTTTAAACGTTTAGAAGAAGTGTAGTTAGTAAAGATTATATAAAGATTATGTACAATATTATACTTTATTTTATATAGTTAATAATGATTTGTCATAAAAAGAAGGGATTTAATATGTACATTTATGCTGTAGTAAAAATGCAGGAGAGGAGAAGTTAAGTAATAACTTATCTAATTCCCACCTAATAACGAATAAAGAAAGCAATGTTAAAGAATTAACATCGAATATTGTTATAAATTAAGTCTTTTATGCTCTTGGTAATAAATAAGTAAACTGAGTTAGTAGATGTGAACCAATTTCATGGCCATCCTGCTCTCCAGACGTCGCATCATTCGACATTTTTTCGGGGAATACTTGAAGAACCATGTTTATGCTGCAAAGATTCGAAGCATCAAAAAATTCAAAAATTGTATTCCTACATATTAGACGCCCGCAAGATACTGTGATTCTGCAAATGCTTAAGAACGTCTGGAAGGAAGTTAAGGACAGAATTTATATTCAAGCAAGTGTATTATATTATATTCGTATTATATTGTATATTTATATTTAAGCAAGTGCTTATAGCAAGTGTATTGGTATAAAATTCTTTAAAGTTCTAAATGAAATTTAGTCTGTATTTTTTGCTTATCTCTTTTTCTGTATTATTTAGAACACATTTTAATCCAGTGAATAAATTATAGACACCCTGTAGTTGCACTTCTAAACTGTGTCTTCTAAAAGTCGTACGTGGGAAGTAGAAAATGCAAAAAGGAATAAAACCAGCCTTAATTAAATGTTATCATATTTCCCCAACAGATGGCACTAGTTTCCCAGAAAGATAGTTTGAAGCGAGAGATCCCAACCGAATCAATACCCCAATTTCCATACACAACCGAACTCATAAAGCTCTTAAACGAATTCTGAAAATTTTTCTTCGCCTTTTCGGGTGAGAAACTGTTAGGTTTCATTTCAAAGTTTAAATTCTCCACAAAGCCTTACGAGTTTCAGAATAAAATGTCGAATTTATCTATGAATTGTAAATTTCTTATCACAACTTAACAGATTTTTTATGAAGTTTTGTTAAAACTATTTGCTTTTTTTATTTTAAATGCAGATTGAATAATAAAAATTCTTTTGCGTCTGAAATATTCAAGACAACCTGTTCAGATAGTTGCTTTTGATGAAATGAAGAATCCAGTGCAAGAAATATTTTACTGGAGCACATTTATTGCATCAATAGATTAGATTGAATCCATGGAAAAAGTTAGATTTCTGAGCAATTTCTTTAGCCTGTTTCGAAATGCACTGCATCATATTTTAATGTAGAATACAATTCCAGTTGAATTCAATTTTGAAGAGGATCAGATTCTGTTGAATTTGCACTGTACATCTCATACAAAATCAGGTTTATTTTCTTTACGCAGTATTGCAAGATACTGTTACGGATTTCGTATTTATTTAGCTATTTATTTAGAATTTTAATTAAAACTGTTTTATTTTCCCGTGCAACGCAGACGATTTTTGAAGAGAAAGCTCGTCAGAAAAGTAAAAATAAAGAAGTGCGTACATTTAATATTTAATAAATAAATATCTCGTAATTCCTGTTGCCATCCAGAAAAATCGAGAAAATGGGTTTTACTAGAATTTTCTAGTGTACAGTTAAAAAGCTTACAAAAGTCGAATTAAAACACCTCAGCTCAGTTGCTGTTGTTTTAAGCGAACTGTTTGTTTACTTAATACTGTTACTGATTGTAGCGAATTCGCTCTGAGATTGATTAGATTAACTTTCTCTGTTTTGAATTTATTCTATCTAACGTTTGAGATGTTATGATATTGACCGAATATCTCTGAGGAAATATTTCGGTATTTTGTTTTATTTCTTGCGAAAAGAATAAATTTTATTAACTTTTTAACGACTTGTGCATTCAATCCACTACGAACTCGTACGCATGCAACAATACTATTGTAATGTATTATTATAGGAAAAGATTACCCGCCTAGTTGAACAATATATACAGAGGCTGTTCTCACATTTTTTAGACAACTTTCATTGCAATTACAGAAATATTTTACCTAGAGCTTTATGCTTTAAGTGTTCTATTTGATGGCGCTTATTTTTCGCTATCTTTTATACACCGTACCTTTCTTAGTATAGGAAGAAGTATTTTATGCAATTTATCTCGAATAACTTTCCAAAGTTTAAGGAGGGTTGTAGGTCGACATTTGGACAAACCGCTTTTTAAAAGTTCGAAAGAGGAAAAATAAATTGATGCTAGATCAGGAGATTTAGTAGGGATATGAATGAATGACCCGTTTCTTATTCCAGTTGTTCCAAAAAATTAACAGTAGATTAACCGTAGATCTTGATGCGGGTTTGCTGATTGATCACACTGTGTGTAAAGAGAGGGTATTTCACATTTGGGAACTGAGTATAAATTATATTTTCGATAATATCTGGAGTTCGTCTTAACATTTTTTTTCACTTCTTTGTTTTTAATTTGTGGTTATATGGAAAACCAGCTACAATCATAAATCCATTTAAAAAACTTTTCTTAAGTTTTTTGAATCATGTTTTAAGATTTTTTTTCTCCTCTTTGGTGATAATAAATGGATCTCTTTTTATTACAGTCACTTAAGTACACTCCAGAGTCGTCTGTTACGACAATAGTTTTCCATTTTTGTTGGGATAAATGTTTCTCATAAAGAATTCTGTAGCGCGCTCTGCGTTCGGCGAAAATGTGCAGAAAATCGATGTACATTGCGAAAAAAATGGAGCAGTTCTATATCTCAGGTTCTATTGGACCGATTGACGGCATTAATCTTGCGTTTTTCATGTCTCGAAAGCAAGACTTAGGACATGTATTAGATTTATATATAGTATTGTTTTAATATAGGTATTTTGACACAAAATCGGACTTTTGTCTGAAATGATATGCCAATGTTTTTCCATAGTTCTATTCTGCAACTCAAATTATGCCAAACTGCCAAGTTTTGTAAAAATCGCACGAGTAGTTTTTAAAAATTTAGCTCTCAAAATTTTAGCTCCTCGATGTTAATTGAATTTCATATATATTTATTAATATCTCTTTTTTGTTAAATTTACTTGATTCTTTGTTCCAGAATTCGAAATTTAGGCTTAATCTAAATATAATTCGCACATTTTTTATGATTTATTTTTAAAATTTGAATTTTTAAATATTTTTTATAAATTTTTCGAAAGCATTTTTGTATTCTAACCTATAAAATTTTTAACATCGTCTTCAAGTAGATGTATTTCTAGGGATACCTGGAAAAAATTATAGCTTTTTATTCAAAATTTCCTACGATATACGTGAATTTACGTATTGGCGAGTTTTGAAATTTGGCATATTCGTTATGAGCGATAATAACGCCAAATGTGGTTTACGCACTTTGTTAAAATTATTTGAAAGTAATGAACATGACCTTTTTTCCGCTCGTATACAATGAAAAAAATGAAAGGAAAATAGGTTGCTATGAATTAATAAGTTTGTTAAGTAAATTAGTCTTGGAGCAAACTGAAAAATTTCGCCAAGATAAATTATTTAAAAATTTCTCTATAAATTTCGCATTAAATTTTATATAATTTGATATTATTTAGGCATATTTTGAGTGGTAGAAGCAAAATATGTCAAACAATTGGCACGTCATTTCAGAAAAAGTCCGATTTTGTGTCAAAATATTTATGTTAGAAAATTGCTATATATATATATATATATATAATATATCGTAAGTCGCGCTTTCGAAACATGAAAAACGCAGTTTTAATTTCGACAATCGACCCTGTAGAACAGGAGATATAGCACTGTTCCTCTCTTTCTTTTTGCGCAGTGTACATTTTCTTTATTTGCCTTTTTATGTTTGAAATTTGCATTAATCACGTTATAGTTCACACTGAGCATTTTAATGATTTTGAAACTGTTTTTTGACTTAGCGGATTTTCTTAAATGTAGGATACTTTTCCAACATTCGAAACATTCCTTTTTTCCCTTGGATACGTATTTGGTGCAATTTTTCCACTTGAAGCTAAATTTGGAATTTGTTTTCCTTTGTTGTTGACAACATTATCTATTGTAGCTCTAGATATCGAAAAAACATGACTTTCAGAACGTTTTTTTAATAACGAGATACGAATAATTTTCTTCGGAAAGAACACAAACTTGGCCTTCGATCCATTCTTTTCTTTAAAAGCAACATTTTGCATGAAAACAAAACTATCAAGTAGCAGACGTTAATTTATACTTTAAAAATGTAGTTGCACTTAAAAGCTCCAAGCAGAAGATTTTGTTTTGAGCCTCTGGGCATATTTGCAACACAGTAGTGCGTTGTTTTAATGCGTTATAGAAGTAGGGGTGCTGAGAATTCCTGATTAACCCTGATAATTTAAAATTACACGGTGCGTTTGCTTCTACATTTTTATCTTAAAAATTTCTTGGAAATTTTCTGTAAAGCAGCTTCTTAAGAAAAGTAAAAGTATTATCCAGTCATTTTCAAAATAACATCTACTGGAGTATATATAATTGTTCTAGAGCTCCTATTATTCCTGGAAGCATTGAAAGAATACACGATTTATTATACACAGGTGAAATAAATTAAGACAATTAGCATGTTTTATCGAATAGCATGAAAAGAACTGAACTGATGGAAAAACCACTGCTTCTAGATAAAAATGCAAATCTTGTACGGTAAATACGTTAGCGTACACGCATGTGTAGGCGGATCCAGCAGAAAAATAGGCTTTATAAGCGCGTGGAGGATAAGACGAATTGCGTTCGCTAGCACACCTCGTCGAATTTCTTATTGTTATCTTGCAGCAATCCGCTAAATTCACATCGGACAATAAAACTGAGGAACCACCAATGTTTAGATGATGGAATGAGGTGGCGAATAGTAGGGAGACTAGAGAGAGGTCAATCGCAAGTCCAGATATGCAGAGTTTAATTTAACGCTCATCGTCGTGTGAAACCTATAGAAACAGTTTCAGGATGCTGAATGCTGAATCCATCGAGAGAAAGCATGGGCAAGGTCGTCCAAGAGCCATGAAGGCCAGAGGAGATCGTTTTTGTCCATTTTAGCTAGGCGTAATAGAGGGGCTACAGCTTCACAGCTCTCTCGGGACTCGTATGCAGCCACAGGAACCCGTGTAACAAGAGTGACTGTTTCCAAAAGGCTGAATGAGAGAGGGTTGTTTGCGTCCCTCTCACGTCTACGGACAGGACAGTCCGATTAGCATGATGCAGGCAGCATAGTGATTGGAGTACGGAGCAATGGGCGACCGTTCTGTTTACCGAGGAGTCCCGTTTTAGCCTAAACACCGACTGAATGAGAGAGGGTTGTTTGCGTCCCTCTCACGTCTACGGACAGGATAGTCCGATTAGCATGGTGCAGGCAGCATAGTGATTGGCGTACGGAGCAATGGGCGACCGTTCTGTTCACCGACGAGTCCCGATTTAGCCTAAACACCGACTTTCGCTGTACTTTGATATGGAGAGGGACAAGGACCCCCTACCTTCCCTCCAATATCCGCGAAATCAAAAACTATGGCAGTGGCGATGTAATGGTCTGGGCAGGCATCATGTTGGATGGTCGCACACTTCTCCACGTGGGTGTGAGATACAGGGATGAGGTCTTGGAGCTATATGTTCGCCTTTTCCGAGGTGCAGTGTGCCCCGAGTTAATTTTACAGGACGATAACGCGAGGCCACATAGAGCTCTTCTGGTCGACGAATTTCTCCAGAGTGAGGATATTCGCCGGATGGATTGGCCAGAGAGATCTCCAGAACTCAAACCTATAGAGCATGTATGGGACGCTCTGGGGAGGGCAATTTCAACTCGCAATCCCCTCCGAGAACCATTCAGGAGCTGAAAACAGCGTTGCTGAATGAGTGGGACCCATTGCCACAGGCACTGATAAACTGCCTTATTTCCACCATGACATCACGCTGCGAGGCCTGTATGGCTGTAAGAGGGGACCATACCCCTATTAATCCATTTCTTTTGTGTCTTCTGACACCTCTGTTTCAGACCTTCAGACTCCCATGAGTGTTATACACGAACATGTGTCGATTATAACTGTTGAATGTTTATTTTGTTTGTATTATGTCAACCTATGTTCACACCAAATTTTATTAAAATCTGTTCAGTAGTTCTGGAGATCGTAGCTCAAGAATATGAAAATTCTCTTAATTTATTTCACCAATGTATTTGATAGACTGGCTATCAATCATTTTAAACTGGCAATCTGAATTTGACATTCTCTTCTTGATCATTTTGGATATTTTAAACTGTCAGACAAACTTAAGCCATGGGAACATGCTAATAAAAGAAAATAATGGGATTAAAGCATCAGAAATCTGCCAAAGAAGGTGATTATAAGTTGGCAAATCTTGTTCTTGACAAAGAAACTCTTTGTTTCTTTGCTTGAGATGTGACATGATTACGAATGGTGGAAAGTTTCTTTAACTTCATTTGTATTAAAACAAGGACCATGCTCTCTAAGATACTAGGGTTCTTTTATACAGTCTGTGCTATCCTTGTATAACAGATAAGTTTAAATACTGCAAGTTTGATGCAAAAGTGTAGTGGCTTAGTTATTGAATGAGTAATAATTATTTTTAATTTCAAGATTTTTATACTTTTGCATGTGTTTAATTATTTCATAAAATTAACTTTAGCTTTTGTTAATATTCATATTCGTATTTATTTTATGCTGAATGGCAGCAAGTAGTTATTTATATTTGTATTTCTTTTACACTGAATGGCAACTAGTAGTGAATCGCGTTTATATTATTTGCGAATTTTGATTCTGTTGTTATTGTTATAGCAGCATCTCATTTTGATAGCTAAAAAATAAAAGCAGTAAACTTAGCTATTCATTAGCGATTGCTGCTGTTTATTACTATAATTCAGTTTGAATATCAGTGGTCAAGACTACAAACGGCATTTTTTAAAATCTTTTGAGTGGAGGTGTGTTCATTATAGAAAAAGAAATACGTGTGCTACATCATTTGATCGGCTTAGTTTTCCTTTACATTTCTTGAACATGTGTTACTAGATAAAATTCCTTCAGTTTAGTGGAAAATTAACAACCATAGATTAAATTAAGTAATACTATTTTAAATACCTATTAATTATAGCAATATTGCACTGTCATTCGTACATCAGAGGAAACGTTTCTTGGAACATAACGGGACTACGAGATTGGTTTCATTATGTTCTTGAAGTTAAATGAAGATAATGTGCGAAAAATTGTTTTGTACTTTTAAGCATACTTCAGTTATGCGCTGGCTCTTTTATATAAATAAATTGATTTTATATAAATTGTAATTGAAGACAATCCAGAAGGAAATTAAACCTGTTTCTACCCACGATTGTATTAATAGTTCGAATTTTCGCAGAATCCGAAATCAAGAAACAGAAGAGAATCATTTTTGTTTATTTATAGCTTTATCCACAAAAATGAATGACCACTATCCAAAAATTCTTTATTGGGGCACAAAAAATGAAAGCCTCGAAACTATCCAAAAATTTTGTGTTATTCTGGAGTCCTGCGTTGGTTGTTGTGATGAATCTTGTATTTTGATCTTTCAGATTTTAATCCTCTGAAATAATTTTTAAAAAATTTGTAGAGACATTAGGTATTTTTTGAAAAGCAGGAGATATGAAAAATGAGCAATGCCCTTGCCGAGACTCGAACCACGGACTTCTCGAATACGCGCCGAGCGTGCCGATCACTATACAGCGAAGGCATGCTAAGAAGGCGAGAGAAATATCTTACATACTCTACCTTTTTAAAGGGCGACTGGAGATTAGGGGACCCAATCGCCAAATCCTTATGGTGGAGAATCATCGTCCACCACCTTTTTTAGTTCGGGCGCCACTGTAGAGACATTAGGTATTTTTTGAAAACAGGAGAGATGAAAAATGTGCAATACCTTCTACGGGACTAAAATCATAGACCTCTCGAATACACCCCGAGTGTGCTGACCGTTACACCAGGACCGGCCACGAAGACCGGCCACGAGGAAAAACATATACGATAACACAACATAAACAAAAGATGTCTCCAGCAGCAGCCATATTGGGTGTTCTTTGTTGTTGTTTTATTCCAACTGCGACCAGGTTTTTATAAATTCTTTCAATGCTTCTTTCTGCTGCCTTTGTGGTGGACCGGTAGCACACTTGGCGTGTATTCGAGAGGTCCAGGCTAGAGTGCCGGTGAGGACATCGCTCATTTTTCACATTTCAAGCATCCTAATAACCTAATGACTGTACAGTTTTAAATGAGATATACATTGAAATCATATTTATGATCAGCAAGTTGCAAGCCGCACGACTTTTGCAAACATTAAATAAATTATACAAACATTAAATAGAATACTTAAAGAATTTAACAAACATTTTATCTTGTACATAATTTATACGAAAGTCACCTTTTCATGCAAATTCTGTAGGATTTACATGAATTTGTATCAAAATAATGAAGATTAAAACTGAGCACCTGCCTGCTCGGAGGTAAGGAAATATTTAACCGTATCGAAAAATTAAATATTTTTAAAGAGTTCATATATTTTTACATCAATGTGGAAGTTAATGAAAAATGCAATTATATCTGGATAATTTTTGAGGCTTAATATCTTATGGAACTTATATACACACCACAGATGCAGATCTACGCACCACATCTTAATTGATTTAATGCTTTCGTATTTTCTGTCGAAACGTTGACTGTGATATTTCTTCTATCGATCGCTTTAATGGACTTATACGCGAAAAGCGATTGAATTAAACTTATTTCGGAAAAGATTTTACTTTTGTGAATTACTTTTAAAAGAAATTTTCTGGTTTAATTTAATGGAAAAGAAAGTTCCAATAAATTGAAGAGAGCTCTTAATTCTAAAACAACTTTCAAATGTTTTTCGATAAGATCCAAAAGGTAAGAGCAATTACTGATTATCTCGAGTTGCGAATTTTTAGAAGTTAATATTATTTCTCCCAAAATCGATTTCATTTTAAAATTTCTGGAATGGTTTTCCTTAGATTCGAAAGCAATTAAACTACTTCGCTCAAATTATATTACGGCTTTAAGGATGTATGAACGTAAAGCAAGTTGATTTTGAAAAATATCTGAATTTATTGCTTATGACGTTTTAAAATGCAGGAGATAAAAATGATAAAAATTTCACTGCATTACAGATAGGATTAAATTTTCTGATAAATAAATTTTATACTTCTTCAGCGTTCTGAAAAAAAATCAGAATTAATTATATAATCTTTTTTTTATTTTAATTTATTAATTATTATTCATTTATTGATAATGTTATATTAAAAATGTTTTAAAGGAAATGTTTCCATAACAGAGAGTTTCCAAGATTTTCATAATTTATTAAATCTATTTTTCTATTATTTAGAGCAAATGAATTGGCTTGGTCATGTTAATCACTTAACGTCCTCAGCCGAGGAAAATAGAATAAAATTTTAGTATACTTCATCCAACGGAGTCAAAAAGTCTTGAAACTTTCAGGTTTACTACAGTTTATCTACTCTGTTTGAGTTTCTTGAAGCCGGTTATTTTGTAGTTTCACTTGTTTTGCTAACATACGCCAAGTCAAGACTCCTACGTAGACGAAAGCGACTTAAAGGGTGTAGAAGGCCCTTGTGTTAAGAACTCAGTAAGTTGAAAAGAAGGCACTACCGGTGCTTACAAACAGGCCAACAGTAATGGTGTCAAATATAAAATAGAGTTTTAAATTAACACTAAATCTGTTTTAATTAGCCAAAGGTTACGCAGAGATATTTAACTGCGCAAGTTGGCTCTTAACATACATCGGTGTGACAGAACAACTTCCAATATCAAGCAAGGCGTAGACGGGAACGGTTATCATAGAATGCAACTAGTAACGTGGCCGTCAGCAGGCAGAACACGCTGTGACTTAAACAATCTCAAACACTCACGTAAGTACAAGCGAGTTAAACTTGCATTATGGCAGGAAAACGGAGAAAGAGAGAAATGACAGTAAATGACTCATCATCAGATCATAAAATGACTTATCATCAGATCTACGCTTGAGAGCAGATGGATATGGAAGTGGCAAACTTTCTTGCATTATTTTAACATGATTTCTAAATATACTTTTAAAAAGTTTATTTCTTCAAAAAGCTTTGAATTTTAATGTATTCCATTTACATATCCGTCTATCCTCAAGCGTAGATCTGATGATGAGTGTACGAATTCAAAACGCATCATGTATGGTCTCATTAATTATGTATTAAAAACATCATCTTTTCAACAATTTAACAACATATTTTATACTTCAAAAAGCTTTTAATTTTTGTATTAAGAAATTCAAATCTGTATAAAAGTATTGCAGATTATGTAAAGAGTTGGTTTTAACACATTTTTCATCATTTAAAAAATAAGCAAAAAAATTCTGAAATGCTTCAGATTTTAAATTACGTCTAAAGGGGCTTTTTTTAACATTTTGTGTGCTTTCTTTATTTATTAAATATCATGTTCTGCTCACTTAAACCATAAAAATAAGTTCAAGAGCAATATCGCAAAATAATTTTAAAAGGAGCATATCTTTAGAATTCTCGATACACAGTCTCACGTGTTGGAGATAAAAATGTTTTTTTTTGTATACATACTGTTGCTCGCTTTGAAATTGTTGAGGTTGTTAATCAAAAATAAGTTAAAGTTTTACATAATATGAAATCGATAAAAAAACAAACTCCAAATTTCAGATTTGGGCTTCTAGATGCCCATCAGGTGGAAAAGTTCAATATTCAAAATTGGGTGGCTCTATGTACCGTTGTTTTATCACAATGCGAGAAACGTAAGTACATTTATGCAAGTTCTTTATTATTTAATTCTTTAAATACAATACAGGGCGATAATATTTGGTGGCAACAATTTGAAAAGTGAAACAACACTGCTAATGAATCAACGCAAAATGCCAAAACGAAATTAATTGTCGTTCTGGGCCAATTGCCTCTTTGGACTAAAAATTTTTTAAATTTAATCAAAGATTTAAAAAATATGTTTAAAAAAAATAAAATCTGAAAGATTTCAGATTTTAAATTGCGTCCAAAGGCGCGTTTTTTTAACGTTTCGTGTGCTATCTTTTTTTTATTAAATATCATGTACTACGTACTCAAACCATAAAATTCAGTTCAAAATCAATATCGCAAAATCATTTTAAAATGAACATATCTTTAGAATTTCCGTAAGTCTCGTGCGCTGGAGATAAAAATGTTTTTTTTCCTCCGTACAGTGTTGCCATTGCTCGCTTTGAAATCATTTAGTTTGTTAATCAGAAATTCGTTGAAATGTTACAAAACATAAAATCGATAATAAAGCAAATTTCAAATTCAAAATTAGGGCTTCCAGATGCCCATATTCGCAGTAGGATTACGTCATTCAAAATTCGATGGCTCTAGGTTTTATCACAATGCGAGAAACATGCATACATTTATGCAGATTTTTCATTTTTTAAAATTTAATGCAGAGCGATAACATTTAGTGGCAACAATTTGAAAAGTGAAACGGGCATTCAGAGTGAATCGACGCAAAATCGCAAAACGAAAGTAATAGTCCTTCGGGACTAAATCCCTTTGGACTAATAAAATAATTTAAATTATTGATTTTAATTATCTGATTAAAATCACTGATATCGTGTTCCAGAGCTTATTCAGTGAAGAGGATAATATAAAAGATTGCCTAATTGGCAAAATATAAAAGAGCTGAGCATTTGTCAGTTTTTTGGATGAAAAATATAGTATAATATATTACTAAAACACTTGAAAACATACTTAAATTTAGTTATAATTAATAAAATAAAATTACATTCCTGAATTGGGTGGCTCTATGTAAACTGGTTTACTTTAAACCAATTTACATAGAGGGTGGTTTACTTTAAACCGCCATTTTACTTAGCATGAAAATTCTTTATCTGAACATATCTAATATCTAAACCCGATCCTAGTAGAACTAATCTTGCATGAAGAAGATTTAACGGAACCTTATAAATTACGTAACCCGAATTTTCACGTGTATCATAGCATTAATTGTAGAGGAAAAATCAAGTAAATGCTTCAAATGTTTACTTGAATAGCACGCACTGTTGCGAGAGTAGCCTCCTGAATGTCGGTAATGGACGGAAGTCTAACGCTGTTTACATAAGAATTCTAAATCTTTGCCCTAAAAGTACGACTAAAAGGTCTTGTAATATTTTAAAGCCCCGACTTCAGTAAGCTGTTTAAGTATTCAACCTCGCATATATTTTGCACAAATGGATGAAAGCTCCGAATGCTTTAACCCGTGTATCACTCTATACGCAAAGTGAGTGCTTCCTGAATATTTAAAGAGAAGGTAGACTGCGGTTTGACGAATAGTTCTCCGAGTATTATAATGCTATTTCACGCCTAGATATTATTTCCTATTCACGAAAGTCTGTCATATTTCCTTCTTTATAACATAAAGTAGCTAAGATGATGATGTAACAAATGATCTGTTCGCACATTAAAGATTTATTCAAATTCTCAAGATTTGTATGTCGGAAAAGAATGCAGTTGCTGTAATAAAGCTATGTACTCGTATTTAAAGAGTTGTTATGCAGGAAAATCAGTCGAGATTCGTTGAATAAATTTTACTGTTGAATTCACTTTTCTTTTCTATTTAGCCCACAGGGCGTTAGCCCAGAACGGCTCTTAATTCCATTTTGGCATTTTGCTTTGGTTCATTATAAATGTCCGTTCGCTTTTCAAATTGTTACCAGCGAATATTAGAGCCTTGTATTATATTTAAAGGAATTAAATAATGAATAATCTGCATAAACGTATGTATGTCTCTCGCAATGTGATAAAGCAGCGGTTCCTAAGAGCCATCAAACTTTGAAAAACTTACGTTTCTACCCGAATATGGGCATCTGGAAGACCAAATTTGGAATTTGTATTTTTTTTTATTAATTTCATATTTTGCAGAACTTTATAACGAATTTTTGATTAACAAATTGAAGGATTTCAGAGCTAGTAATGGTAACACTGTACGGAAAAATAATCTCCAGCGCGCGAGACTGTGTATCGCAAATTCTAAAGGATATGCTCATTTAAAAATTATTTTGCGATATTGCTGTTGAACTGAATTTTGTGGGTTAAGTGCAGAGAACATGATATTCAATAAATAAAGATAACACTTAAAACGTTAAAAAAGCACCCATTTGGGCGTAATGTAAAATCTGAATGCTTTCAGATTTTTATATTTCAAGTTTTTTTTTCCATTCTTTTTTTTAGTTCGAAGGAGGTTTGTCACTGAAGGACTATTGTTTTCGTTTTACTATTTTGCGTCGAATCACTTTGAAGGCCCGTTTTAATTTTCAAACTGTTGCATCCAAATATTATCACCCTGTATTATATTTGAAGAAGTTAAATAATGAAGAATCTGCATAAATATGTGTATATTTCTCGCATTTTGATAAAACAACGGTACCTAGAGCAATCAAACTTTGAATGATGTAATTCTACGGCGAATATCGGCATCTGAAAGTCCAAATTTGAAATTTAGAATTTGTTTTATTATCGATTTCGTATTTTGTAAAACTTTAACGAATTTTTGATTAACAAGCTTAAGGATTTCAAAGCAAGCAATGGCAACGTTGCACAGAAAAAACATTTTTATCTCCATCGGAAATTCTAAAGGTATGTTCATTTTAAAATTATTTTGCGATATTACTCTTGAACTGAATTTTTGTGATTTAACGGCGAAGAACATGATATTTAATGAATAAAGTAACAGAAAAATGTTATAAAACGCCCCTTTGGACGTACTTTAAAATCTGAAATCTTTCAGAATTTTTATTATTTATTTATTTATTTATTTGTTTTCAATTATTTGACCTCATCTTTGAGAAATGAATGATTGCTGTTTATTGTAAGGAACTTTTTGAAAATGCTTTCTAAATTTTAATGATTTTTACTGTCAAAGAACGCTACCAATATAATATAATTATCATGTGCAGATTTTTAATTGCTTTAACGTGTCATGAGTAACTGCTAACGCATTTAATTGGTATCTTATATCAGTTGCTAAGCTGCCTAATAACAAATTTCAAATGCATATTCAAATGCTAATTAAAAATGTAAATAGCTCTTTAAATCAACGAATGATCGTGCAGTTATTATAAAACTTTTATTTTCTCACTTGAAGCCCTTTAAAATAATCAAATGAAGAAAATTTGCTAATCGTACTGCGAGGATAAAAAGGGAAAATATAATTAGAAAACAAACTCATGGAAAGTTTTAAAAGATTATTTTGTGCTTTCAGATGAAGTGTTTAAGACAACATCTTAAAGCTCAATAAATGTAAGAAGTCGCGATGGAAAGGCGCTCTATAAATTCCTTTGTAGTTTAACCTAGAGTAAAGTATTCAGATTCTTTCCACGAATTTTACTAAGGATGTTCGCTCATTTCTAAGATGAATTTCATTGTACAGAGGCTGTTAGCACATTTTTTAGACGATGTATATTGTATTCACAAAACTAAATTACATAAAATTCTTGTGTTTTAAATGTTCTATTTGACATCCCTTATTCCAAACTATCTTTTGACACCTCAATTTCCAGGATAATAATGCCTTTTGAAGTGTCAGAAGAGGTATTCTAGCCCATTCCTCCCGAACAGCTTTCCAGAGTTCTGTGTAACAGCTTTAGATATTGTTGCAATAATAATCTTGTACTTATGAAATAGTTGAATTTGAAATATATATGTTAATAAATGGCAATGTTTGAAACGCCAACTCGAGAGCTGCGTGCGGTTCTCGCACGAAATAAGAAAATGATTTTTAATTTTAAAAAAGAGAAAATACGTTTTGACTGTTAGTTTTTTATGTTACCTTTTCTTCGACTTATATGTTGCAGTTATGAAATTGACCTATTAAATAAAGTTTGCAATAAAGTTTGCTGTGTTCCAATGGAGTTTGCTTTAATTACGAAACAAGCATTACAGTCTTAATTATTTTTGGAGGCACCGGCGAGATAGAATAATCGTGCGTGCTTTTGAAATGAAAGCACATCTCCTGGAAAGCAAGGTATAGCATTTCTTTATTCCCAATTCCAAACGATATTATAAAGTTATTTGAACGAATTTTGATTTTGTACACTGCTGAAAAGCATACGAAAATGTGTTTTGCATCGTTGCAAATTTTAGTATAACTGTGCAAAAATTTTCTGTGTTCTAAACTCAGTTTACTATTCCTTACTTAGTTTGAAGTGTCCATCATTGGACTTAGTTT
>KK122338.1:535747-549082 GCA_000611955.2 Stegodyphus mimosarum
GATGGCACTGTGGGTAAAGCGATGGTATTTCATTCAGAAAAATTGGCGATAAAATATGTTCCTGATAGTATTTGGAGTTAATCTTGACATTTTTTTGCACTCTCTTTACTTTTAACTTGCCATTATAAGAAAAACCAGCAACAATCATGAATCCCTTAGAAAAACTTTCTTTCGATTCTTTGAACCATGTACTTAAATTTTCTTCCCTTTTATGATAATAAAGGGCTCTTTTTTTGTTACAATCATTTAAATACACCCATGCTTCATCTATTTTGACAATTGTTTTCCATTTTTCTTGGGATAAGTGTTTCTCATATAGAATTCTGCAGCGTGTCCTGCGTTGAGCGATATGCTTTGGAAGAAGACGATGCACATTGCGTTTTTTCGCTTTCTTAAGATTTAAATCAACGTTTATCATTTTGTTTACAGTGGACACCGAGCATTTTAATGATTTTGCAACTGTCCTTTGACTAGGGGGATTTTCTTTTAACATTAAACAACGTACCTTTGCAATTGTCGAAGATGTCTGTTTTTTCCTTGGATACTTGTTTGGAATTTTTGTCCCACTCGAGGCTCCAATTTGACGTTTTTTTCCTTTCTTGTTATTGATATTACCTATCGATGCATTAGATATCACAAACTATGACTCTCACGTCGTTTTTGGATAACGAAGTATGCATATTTCTCTTCGGAAAGAGCGTAAATGTAGCCTTCGAATCATTGCTTTGTTAAATTCGCCATTTTGAATAAAAACAAAACTTTCAAGCCACAGACGATAATTTTGACTTTTAAAAACATAGTACAATTGCAATTACTTCTTTTGCAGCAAACGATTTTTTATTACTGCTTACCAAAATCGTCTAAAAAATGTGCAAACAGCCTCTGTATTTGCAGAAATGTTTTACCTAAAATTTTTGTATTTTGAATGTTTTCCAGGCAGGTAATTGTTTTATATCGCAAAGCAAATTCGTCTAAAAATATACGAACAGCCTCTGTATTTGGAAAGGGAAGAAATAATTTAAAAGTAAATTCTAAAACAAATACATGCCATTTTATACTAATAAAGGAGATGTGGTAACATTGTTATTGTGAATATAGTTGCTGAATTAATCTGAGCAGAGTAAATTTAAGGAATGAAAATTATTTCTGAACAGCAATAGTTCATAGCTACTACATCAGCACGACAGCAGTGGTAATAAATATAAAACACGTATGCGTGATCAAGATCAACATGCTTATTATATAGTTTGAAAATTTATGATCTTAATCTGATTTGTACTCCAAGTGCTATATTCCAGAAGCTCGTTTTCCTAACTGACAAACCTAATAGATGAATCTTTTGGCTAAGCGCCAACAAGAATCGCACTATCCGCAATCAGACTGCAATTAATTTATCTTTTGTAGATTAAGAATATTAAGAATATGTGAAACATGGATGAAACCTGTAAGGTGAATATTAATCTATCTGTCCACTGGAAAGTACGAAAATCAGTAAAATCTGATTTAACTATAAATTTAAAATTTTAGGGATGAGGGAAAAATAGAATCGACAAATAATTATTACATTTAATTTATAGTTCCCAAGCTAAAGCAATACAAATTTAACAAATGTTTATTACATATTGTTGAAAGAGATAATTAAGTTGTAGAATCATTCGATTATATCAATAGAAATAAACTCACGTTTGTGAAAATTGCAACACCATGAAGGACTTACGCGAGTGAGCTGAAGTTTTCAGGAAATGCAAAGTAGCGCATGATATGCAAATGATTAGAATTGCAAATCCGTAGCGCATGCGTATGCTGAGCAGCGCCCTCTGAACGGCTGATGGATCCGAATAAATAGACGGCTGTAGCGAGGCGTGTATGGTTATCGGTGGTTATCTGCGAGTGGTAAACGTTAACTCAATCTGTACTTATGCCTCGTCGACGAAAGAGAGCGAGATTTGAACAACTTACAGAGTTTGAACGAGGGAGAATCATCGGCCTTCGTGAAGCTGGATTGTCGTATCGTGCAGTAGCCTCTCGTGTGCAGCGTAACAGCAGCACAGTGATGCGCGTTTGGAAGCAGTGGACGGACGAGTGTCGGACAACTCGGAAATCCGGGAGTGGACCCCGAAATGTGACGTCAGCTCGCGATGATAGACACCTGGTCCGCATGGCGCGGACGGACCGTACAGCTTCCTCTAGACAATTGGCAGCACTGTGGTCAATAGCTACAGGTGTTTCATTGTGTGCTTCATCAATTCGTAGACGTCTGCTGCAGTGTGGACTGCGCGCACGGACTCCTTTATACAGGATCCCCCTAACGCACGACCATCGCCGCCTGCGGCTACAATGGGCCAATCAGCATAGAGACTGGCGTGCTGATTGGCAGCATGTCGTGTTTTCTGACGAATCCCGCTTTAATTTGTGGTACCATGATGGCCGCATTCGTGTCAGACGCTATGCCGGTGAACGCCACCTTCCGGAGTGCATTATCGAACGCCACAGTGGACGAACACCCGGAGTTATGGTCTGGGGCGCCATAGCATATCATAGACGATCTCAATTGCTACGAATTGTGGGCAATCTGAACAGCAACCGGTATATCCGTGAAGTTCTACAGCCCGAAGCTGTTCCCTTCCTTCAAAGCTTGCCAGGCGCTGTATTTCAACAGGACAATGCCCGCCCTCATACTGCTCGGATTGTTAAATCCTTCTTTGCAGCGCAGCAGGTACAGCTTCTTCCTTGGCCTGCGTGTTCCCCGGATATGTCGCCAATTGAACATGTGTGGGATGTCATTGGTCGGCGTCTTGCTCGTGATCCTCGTCCTGTTGCGTCTGCAGACGAACTTTGGGTACGCGTACAAACGATATGGAATGCTCTTCCTCAGTCAGACATTCAAACTTTGTTTGACTCCATGCCACGTCGTGTAGCAGCACTTATTGCGGCGCGTGGTGGCCACACAAAATACTGATTCTGATCTCTTGGTCTTGTTTGTTTGCTTTGAACATTTAATCATTTATTTGTACCACTACCACTCAACTGTGTATTAAATTGCATTCAATTATGACGATTCCTTCTTGGTGTTGCAATTTTCACAAACGTGAGTGCATGAAAAATATGTAATGCCCTTACCGAGGCTCGAATCCTGGACCTCTAGAATACCTGTTGAATATGCTTCCAATTACACCACGAAGGTATGCGGAAAGGAGGGAGAAACATCTTATAAAGTACGCGTATCTAGTTATAATAAATAAGTTATTAACAACCAAAACCACGAAGAATATTTCTAATGTATTTTTAACAGTATAACTAAAACGAGTCGATTATAAATAATGTGTAAGGATTCATGTTAAGATTAAAAACTCAATTTTTATAGCTCTGGTCTTATTTCCCTGTCAATAATCACCCCTGAAATAAATAAATGAATGCGCTATAAAGAAAAGGCTAGGTTATGAGGTCTGAGAAGAGTTAGAATAATTTTCAGTTATAATTTGCATGAACATTTATTCCATGATTTTTGAGCGTCTTGCGATCAATTAGTAGCTAGACTTAACAGAAGTAGATAAACAAGAGGTTTAACATGAGTAGCTAAATTTTCCTTGAGGTGACACTTTGGAAATTAAGATATTATCTATGTACAGCTAATGATTTGAAGATATTGTTAAAAGGAAGAGAATAACTTATAAGATCTAACCCTTTTTGGCCACACATACTAATCTAGATACTACTAATAAACCTGGTGACTTCTCGCAAAGGTGTGAAATAGTACCAGCACAGAAGAAGGGTCAAAATAACCTTTTATTATTTTCAACCATGAGCAGAAAATCAAGTTCTTCGTGCTTTACAATAAAACCGACAACTTTCGGTAGAATTTAAGCGTTGTTACACAAATCCACTCAAAGTCTAAAAAAGAGTAGGGCTGGACTAGCACTTTCAGTTATGGCTAAACTAGGTTGACTCGACAAACCTACCAGACGTGTTAATTATTCAAGTGGCCAAAAGGCGTATCAGCAACTCAGCGTAAAAGCAAAGTCAGAAACGAAACGTGCGCTGGCTAGCGAAAACATACTCTGCATAAACTCCAAGAGTCACCCGTTTAAATACTATCTTCGCTTAATTTTAAATTTACATCCTGGTGAGGAAATGCAAGGGGAAGTTGAGGAGTTCAGGAAAGATAACAAAAATCTGAATAAAGGTTAATTGATCTAAGGGAAACCCTACAAACTATCACTTACATCAATAAAAATATTGCTTCTTGAGTTGCAAATAACTGAAACCTTTAAGTTGTTATTTTTTTGATTTCGTGTGAACTACTAGGGTTTAGTTACAAAAAAAATCAGTAAGAATTGTATGCATGTTCATTAAACAGTTTTTAATTAATATTTTATAAGAGCAATAACTCCTTTCACAAGCATAATCAACAAACACCAGCAGCTATGAGTAATGTACGTAAGAATTCAGGATTTGCCTTCGTGTATTTACCCACAAAAGCTCAGCAAAGGCTAAATCCGAATCCAATAATTTCAGTCAAAAGAATCTCCCATCTGGTTGACTACAAGAAAAGAATTAAACCACACTTATGTGAATATAATATAACATCTATTGTAATTAACTTCTCATTTGCATAATCGTGGCAGAATTGAGTAAAATTACTAGTACTGAAAAAAAGTAAAGTATAGGACAGCAAAGCTAAATAACTGAAATTTAGGGCAACGTTGCATAAGTAGTATCCCCTAAGAAAAAATAGGTGTAAAACGTAGAAACTATGAAAAATTTAAAAATTATGTTTGGTAATAATAACTTAGGTTATCGTTGCTGATATTTATTACAATAAAATTTCATACCGTCTACTCTCTCTTGGATAAAGCTCATAAAATTTATGAACAATAACTTAATACGACTCAGCCGACAAGTATTCTAAGTCTTACTGCCTACAGTTTAAGTCGTACTACGTTTAAAATTAGACAATTATAATAAAACTTTCTTTTCCTCAATTAATTTATTCAAGCAATTAATTACAACAATGATCGCAAAGATATTTTTTCATTTTCTTACTAACTCATGAACATGAGTCGTATCGCCTTCCTTTGCATTTTAGGCACCGAATCATATTCTCTTCACGGTCTTTGTCACATATATTACAGGAAGAGGAACACGATGTGAAACAATATGATTGCCTAGGGGGGGGTAACCCGTTTTCTCGGAAGAGGAGTAGCTGGCGTGGTATTACATCGAATATTTAAAAGGTACGACTTAAGTGTTGATATGACTTGCGCATGCGCTACGTTAGCGGATGCAGGAGGGTTGAAAAAGAGTTTTGAAGAAGATAGAATGAACTTAATAGATAAAGACGATTTTTCCTCTTTTGAAGAAGCAATTTTTTTATGAAGCGGAATTTTAAATGAAAACAGACTGAATAAAATAGTTCTAGAGCACCGAGTAAAATGTGTTAACTTTTCAGGTATATAAACAGATTATAGAGCACTCTATAGTATCTCTACAGAGTATTATACTAATGCGCTATGAGATCTGGCTGCTGATAAATCCCTTAGTTTCTGTTCAAAATTCCTTCCACTTTCTAGAACTAAATTTTGATTCATTTTTAAAATACTGTTACGGATTCTGTATTTATTTAGCTATCCATTTAGAATTGTAATTAAAATTGTTTTATTTTCCCGTGCAACGCAGACGAATTTGAAGAGAAAGCTACTTGGGAAAAGTAAAAATACAAGAACGCGTGCATTTAATATTTAATAAATAAATACCTCGTAATTACTGTTGCCATCCAGAAAAAGCGAGATATTTATAGATTTTACCAGAATGTTCTCGCGAATAATTAGAAAGCTTAGAATAGCCGAATTAAAACACCTCAGCTAAGTTGTAGCTGTTTTAAAAGAACTGCTTGTTTACTTAATGCTGTTATTGATTGTAGCGAATTCGCTGTGAGATTGAATTACTTTCTTTATTTTGAATTGAGTTCTATTCAACGTTTGAGTTATTGTACGAATATCTCTAAGGAAATATTTCAGCATTTTGTTTTATTTGTTGTGAAAAGAATAAGTTTTATTAACTTTTCACCGACTTGTGCATTCAATCCATTACGAACCTGTACGTACGCAATAATACTATTAAATTAAGATTTTAATAAAAATATTAATACATTAAAATCTATTGTATTATTAGAATATTAAGGAAGAGAAAGGCTTAAATAATTCAAGTATTAAAAGCGAAATGGTATGAGATGATGCTGTTGAAATAAGCAACTTTAAGTATGGATTTGAATTTTTTATATATTTAAACTATCACAGGAGACAATAGTTAGCAAAGAGATAAATATTTCTCATAAAACGGAACTTCTTGCAACTGAAGTTATTAAGCTGCATTACAGTGATGGTTAAAATATAAAAGCGAAGTAATATGAGATGTTATCGCAATGATCAAATTTAGTTATTCGCTTGACTTTTCTTTCTTTTTAAAATGTCTTGGAAACAATAACGAACAATAAGAGAAACATTTCACATAAATCGAAACTTCTTATAAACGCAACTTTCAAGCATAGGATGATTCAAATTTAAAGCTAAAATTGAGATAGTGATGAAATGAACAAATTTAAATACCCACTTGATTTTCGATCTATTTCAAATGCTTTGGAAAAAATAGCAAGCAATGAGAAAAATATTTCACACGAATCAAAATTTTTTACTTCTGAAAATTTTAAGCTGCAATACTGCTCAGTGGACTGTACAAATAATTTAATCTGGACAGAAAGCTAAGGAGACAAAATTGTCTTTAATACTTAATATTAAACTCGAAAAGTATTTTGAATATGCACCTTTCTTACTCTTCCGAATTTTCCAATTTTAAGATATTTTGAGAAATGTGTTCATGGAGCATGTCCATATTGATCTGACATTTGATTATATTTCGCTTGAGATTTGATAGGAGTTCAGATAAATTAATTGAATCATCATTTGTCTGCATCTCTTAAAATACCAAATACTCAAATCAGATTTAATGGACAGATTCTAATGCAACTGCTGAAATGGTCGAATGGTTAACGTCAGTTGAAATTATTAAATATTTATGATAATTTAACATGGAAATCCTGCATCACTTAAATGGTTGAGTTAAAAGGTTTTCTTAATATATCTCTATTTTAATATTTTTTAATATACTGATTTCACTTGTCTTAATACATTTTAATTTTGATTCTCTTAGTATATATCGTTCCACATTTTAACGACTCGATTAAGTTTTCATTAGGTTTTTTTCTTTCCCAATGTAAATTAAGCTTGCATTATTATAGTCTTATTGTCTATATTCTTAAAACATTTGACATGCGAAGTCCATACAAAACTCTATATAAGTTGCTTCTTTACATTGTATTCATATTTTATGCATATTTAATGCGGTTTTGGCATTATGTATAACATATTACATTTTGAAAACTTACTAGAACCAGCAAAGAAGAGATTAAAAGTTTTCAATAAAGAAATTTATTTTAATACGTAATTTTTTATTTTGGAGGAAGAATAATATCATAATCTGAAAAATGACCTATTATTTATTCAAAGTATAACAGTGAGGCAATTTAAGTTGTAAGGTTCTACTGTCTATCTGTTGTGTAGAATCTGAAGAAATAGTGATTGCACCGAAAAAGGGTTAAAAATACCCTTTATTAAACTCTTTAAATTATTTACAATGCGTCAACTTGACGCTACATACTGCACCTGTACTTGGACAGTAACTGAAACAGTAGAATGAAAACTTAAAATTGGACATATTCCCAAGTAGTAGAATTAAACTGCAGAGCTCATACAATCCTGTATCTTACAGCGCGTAGATGAGTCTAATAGCAGCAAGATAATAGCTATTAAGTCACGTCTAATCATCAACAACTGCTAAGCGGAAGCTTGAGTACAACCATGCACAGAGATTTCGCCGACTCTCTCTAACTTTACCTCCTGGAACGTCGATATTTAAACTTTTTCTCCCAGTGGTAGAATTTGCATTTCTTACGCGCGCTACCAAATTTAAATATTCTGGCACTGACAGTTAGGAGAATGAAGGCTTATAGGAAAGTAACTTAAAATTAAATTTAACTGGTTATTTAAATAAATATAAATCCTTACAAAGTAACGCGCTCATGACATGTAAAAGTGTTAAAGCGAATGTACTACCAAACATAAACTATATTAAACTCTAATATCTTCATTTATACTAATGCTTTTGGCACATTTTTTAAATTATTTTGATTTTAATTACAGAGATATATACCGAAAATGTTTATGAGTTAAATGTTCTGTTTGGTAATCCTTATTCTTCACTATCTTTATACACCTTAAATTCCAAGACAATAAAACCTTCTGTAGGATCAGAAGAGGCATTTTATCCCATTGCTCTCGAGCAGCTTTCCAAAGTCTAAAGAGGTTGTAGGTTAATCAAATTCGCTGAAACAACCTTGTATTTGGCGTACATTTACTAAAAACACTCAATCGATTTCGAGGGCAGCTACACTACTACTGTCATGGTCCCTCCTCATCAGGAGAACAAAATATCTAGAAAGCAACTAGACTTTCTAGATATCTAGTATTTCTTGTAGGTTGACGTTTGGACACCCGGCTTTTAAAGGACCAAAAGAGGAAAAATAAATTGCTTGATGCAGTTCTATTGATTCATCGCATTGCGTGTAAATAAAAGTATTTCATATTTGAATATGGGTACAAAATATGTTTTCGATAACATGCGGAATTGATCTTAATATTTTTCCTTATTTTCTTTAATTTTAATTTGCCGTTATATGAAAAAAAACCAACAAGAATCATAAAAACATTAGAAAAACGCTCTTTAGATTCCTTGAACAATGTTTTAAGATTTTTTTCTTCTCTTTAATGATAATAAATCGATCTCTTTTTATTGCAGTCCTTTAAGTACATACAATATTCATCTATTGTTACAACATTTTTTCCATTTTTATCTGGATTAGTATTTCTCATAAAGACTCTAAATACTTTGTATAAAAGATGAATTGAATGAAAGTATAGATTGAATGTGCTTAAAGTTAGGCTGTCCAGCCTTAACTTAAGAATTTTAAAATTTAAGCTCTATTTTAGGACATTAGGTCTAGCTTTGTGTTTAAGGAGTTTTCTAAAGTCTGAAAAATCGAGTTTATAACAAATCGTAGCAGTTGGATATTGATAGTATGTCTTCGCGGAATTACAACATAAAAACCTCGTCTCACTCAGAACAATTTCTGGAGAGCATGGAGGGGGGAAGAAGAATTAAAGTTTGATGTGAATGAAAATGTTTGAGGGCCAAAATAATTTTAAGAATGAGTATTGACAACACACTGAAACTGTTATGAAAAGAATTAATACTTTTTCCTTCCAGAGGACTGGAAGGTGAATACTGACGTCTGATTGAAAGAAAAGATGAAGTAGATGGATATAAAAGCTATTCAAATTGTGAATGTGTATTTTTCTTAGTTTTAATCTAGCTTTAGATATTTGTGTAAAGTTGGCTCTAAACAGAAAAAGTTTTAATGATGAATTCACGAAAGAGCTCTAGCTACAAGTTGAAAACTTTGATGAAAGTCTTTTGTGTAGAATTTATACTCTTAAACAAAGTCGTTTTAAGACCTTATCTTTCGAGTAGTTAAATTCTGGTGGGGAAAGATGTAAGGTTTATCCTAAGTTTATTAACAGTTATTTTAAGTTTTGTATCTTTCCTAACTTTTACTAATTTCAGCTTATAATTTCCTGCCAGAATGTAATTTCAGAAACGCAGTTAATGCAAATGAGAAAGAGCACTATTTAAGTCGATACTTCACCGACTTCGAGAGAGAGAGTCTGATTCCCTGACTAGTGCGCGTTTGCCTTTGGCTAATTTCTCTCTTAGTTACTACGCTCGGCCGTATCTTAGGCCCTTGCTTGGCTTCACCGATTTAATTAATACTTAGTGGCCAACTAGTTAGATTTCTGATAACTTCGTCTATACCTTTCAAATAGCTTAGTTAAGCTAGTTTAGTTTAATTTAAATTTATTATTATTTAAGTTCAAGCCCGAGTGGAGGCTTTGTGTAAAGTTCCAAGAAAGAACTGATTGTAAATATACTGAAAAATAAAGGGTGGTAAACCCTCTTTAAAACTTACGTGTCGTGTTCACCCACTTAAGCGATTTTTCACTTGTTAGTGTTAGTGGGTTTCTAAGTTAGAACTTTAGAATTAAATAAGTAAAATCCCACAAAGTATTAATTATAACATTATATCCCAGCTAATTATTAATAGCTAAATGGTTAATAAAATAACAACAAAAACAATGTGGCGATTATGAACGATAAACGACCAAATGATGTCCAGACAGGAACAGTTTTTGTTGATGACAATTAAAATAAATATTTAAGTGATGCTCAGCCAAGCCCGAGTTTAGAGAATGCTACAAACAAACAGCCACACGAGGTACTGTCCGTAATAACATTACGATTTGACAATAATCTAGCTATTGTATGAAATTTGTTTTCATGAAAGATGCTAACGAAGAATTATTGTGTTTACTTGCTATACTGTCTTATCAAATGAGTCCATGAGACCTTAAATGTTGAAGTGGCACTTAAACCTTGAACTACAGTAGCAAGCATGCATGCTTTTTTATAAATAAGAAGAAAAAAGTATTACCTAGCAAACAGATTATGTCTTTGAAATTTTCTCAGCGGGTTTTGTCTGAAAATGTATTTATGGTTTCTTATGAAATATAGCAGTTAATTGCTGAAACTGGTCATTATGCAGCTGCGGAACGTTAAAAAAACAGCAAAACTAGATAAATATGTTGCATCCTTTCAATAATAGCATGAAGCATAGAATCTTGCAAATAGCAGATCGAAGAAATTTTTATCGTTCTCTCAAAAGAGTGCTGTTCTTCTGTAGAGACATTAGGGTATTTATGAAACCGGAGATATGAAAAATGAGCAATGCCCTC
Organism: Stegodyphus mimosarum; assembly: GCA_000611955.2. NCBI lineage: Eukaryota > Metazoa > Arthropoda > Arachnida > Araneae > Eresidae > Stegodyphus > Stegodyphus mimosarum. The sequence goes on from KK122338.1 coordinate 546,709, forward strand.
GCCGTGATTCGAAGCACGGACCTCTCGAAGACGCGCCGAGCGTGCTTACAACTACACCACGAAGGCATGACAAGAACGCGGGAGAAATACTTTATATACTTCCCCTTTTAAATGGCGACTAGGGATTAGGTGACCCAATCGCCAAATCCTGGTGGTGGAGAATCATCAACCACCATAGTTTTTAGTTCGAGCGCCACTGTAGAGACATTAGGATTTTTTTTCGGAAACAGAAGAGGTAGAAAATGAGCGATGCACTCCCGGGACTCGAACCACGGATCTCTCGATGCACGCCGAGAGTGCTGACTACTACACCACGAAGGCATGCTAATAAGGCAGGAGAAATGCTATATATAATCCCCCTTTTAAAGGACGACTGAGGATTAGGGGACCCAATCGTCAAATTTTGGTGGTGAAGAATTATCATCCACGAAACCTTTTAGTTCGGGCGCCACTGTAGAATTATCAGAATATTTTGAAACAGAAGATGTGAAAAATGAGTAATGCCCCCGCCGGGACTAGAACCACGGACCTCTTAAATACGGGCCGAGCGTGCTGGTCACTGCACGAGCGTGCCGAAAGGGGGGTAGAAAATACCTCATGTACTCTCCCTTTTTTAAACGACGACTGGGGAATAAGGGATCCAATCGCCTAATCCTGTTGGTGGAGAATCATCATCTACCACCATCGTTTTTAGTTCGGACGCCACTGTAGAGACATTAGGTATTTTTGAAGCAGGAGTCATGAAAAATAAGTAGTGCCCTCGCCGGGACTCGGACCACGGACTTGTCGAATCCGCTGACCACTACACCCCTGAGGCATGCCAAGAAGGCACGAGAAATACTTTATACTTTTTCGTTTCAAATAAATGAAATTACACACATATTGGACAATGGCAGTTTAATGTGTTTTGTAAGATATGATTTTGAGAATACATCGAAAGAAGCATTTCTATTTTGGAAACCAGAGAATGCAAGAATAACAGCAGAAGAAATGTATAACTTGATTGATACTTACATGACACTGATTATGCTAAAATGGAAATTACGAAATTGACACTGATATTATTAAAATGACATATTTGAAGAAATGAGTAACGGCAATGAACGATGTTGGTGGCATGCAGTGGCAGGCCACAAGGAGATGGGCAGTGAATGTAGACATTTTCTTAGGAATACGATAGTTATGAAAAGGGAACGTTTTGAAGAGACTTTCAGAAATCAGAGAAGTTTTAATGTTTTTAAATCAACATTCCCAAATAGTCAGAAATGCAATACTTGAATTTAAAGTAGTAACATTAATTGAAAGTAACATTAACTGATGTAAGTAGTAACGTTAACTGATGTAAGTAGTAACGTTAACTGATGTAAGTAGTAACGTTAACTGATGTAAGTAGTAACGTTAACTGATGTAAGTAGTAACGTTAACTGATGTAAGTAGTGACGTTAACTGATGTAAGTAGTAACGTTAACTGATGTAAGTAGTAACGTTAACTGATGTAAGTAGTAACGTTAACTGATGATGTTATGAAATTTCATTCGCTACTGAGGAGCATCTGATAGAATTGCAGAAAAATCTGAAAGAATATTTTCCTCGAATTCATAGAAACAAAGCGTGGATGAGAAAACCTTTCACAATTATTAAGGAACCAGAAGCGAAATTATTGGATTCAGATATTAAATCCATAAATGAGCTGTCTTGTGATACACTGCTTAAAGACAGCTTCGACAAAATGTCATTGATATATTTTTGGCTGTTTTATCCTCCAGAGTATCCATTTTTAGAACAAAAAGAAATCAAATTTCTAATGTCTTTTGTTACAACTTACAAATGTGAAATAACCTTCTCGATACTTTGTTTCCTAAAAAATAAATGAAGAAACCGAATTTAAGTCTAACCAGATTTAAGTACAATGTTTTCATCTTTTTTCTGTAGACGTGATAGTTCTAGTTAATAAGAAACAGCATCCGCCCCCCGAAAAAAAAGGGTTTGGGAATTCCTGATCTATAACCAAAAGCAATTTTTTGATCCGCACTGGTATTAAGAAACCGTACATGAAAATTCTTTCGTTATTTTGATTTAAGTTTCTATGAGAGGAAATTAAAAAAAAGTTATTAATAAAAGTTTTTTGGCTGGTTAAGTTAATTTGAAGTATTTATTTACATCGGCAAAGCACATGAAATATTTTAAGAAAAGACTCTTAAATACATGAAATACTTTAAAGTGTAGGCGCACACACACAGACATATATATATATATATATATATGTGATGTGCCATGATGATGTGATGTAGTCGTAGCTCAAAGTAACAAACGATGATAACAAAAAGAATCCATTTATTATTATTCTTGAAAAACAGCTGTGTTAAAATTTACA
>KK122338.1:556709-585654 GCA_000611955.2 Stegodyphus mimosarum
GACTTCATATACAAAATTTATGTCGCAAGGATCTTCGTGGGGTGTAAATTGATGAGATAAATGTTCCGCTAAGACTTCTGCCTTATCCTTGTCCGTAAGTGCTATGACTTGATTCGAATAAATTGGTTTGTTTACCGTCCGTTTTGACTTAAGTCTTCTTGCAAAGGACCAGAAGCCGTCTCTAGTATTATTAAAGGAAAGTATTTTATCCTCCCATAATTCTTGTTTGTAATTTATAATATCTGTTTTAATTTCCCTATTGAGTTTATTTAAATTGATTTTCAGCCTGGGATCCCAGGTTCGATTCCACCGTTTTCTCATCCGGTTTCTTTCTTTGATCTTTTCCCTTATGAATTTTGGGAGTAAGCCTGCATATTGCTGCGCTGGAACTTGTTTAGTTGCATTTTTACCGCCCGATGTTCCTTTGCGAGTCCTTTTATAATTACTAGAAAGGCGGAGCTTCCAAGAAATGACGTCAGCCAATCCAGTTCGCTTTAAATATTCCCAGAACATTCAATAACTGTACGTGTAGGAAAAAGCGGGAAAATCAATTTGACTACGGGGCTGTGGATTTAATTCCACGTACTTTCGAATAAGAGATCGTCGCCATTAAAATGAAAAGAATATGCATTTAGAATTGTGATTGAGGAATAAACAAAAATAAAAGACGAAATTTAACTTAGGGTTTTATAAGTACTTTTGACTATGGAATTTTATTATTACATATTTATATATAATTACAAAACATTTTTTTTAAATACATATATATAACAATAGGGAGAAGATGAGCATACAAAAATTATATCTACATATACTTAAATAATGTTTATTTAAGAGAAATGACATATGTTTTAAGCTTAAAAATTTTCAATATCGAATAACATGAAGAATTTCTCACATTTATCTTCCTTTGTAACTTTGTTAAATATATTACATTTTGTAAATGATTATTGAATTTTGTCAGATTTAATTTTATTTCATGTTTCTGTTATCCACTAAAATTATTTCTAGACTGGTATGACGCATTTGGCCTCCTTTTGTAAATGATTTTTCGCTTTCTAACATCCGCATATTCCATAGTCGCTTTAAATTTTCTTTGAATTTTTTTATTGTTCTCATCTAAAGGCTGAAAAATCCGCCTGCAATAACTCTGTCATGCTTGTATCATACTCTTTCAAAAATTTCTCCATATTATCAGTTAGTTGGGATCTGAATAACACGGATTAAAAGACTTTTGAAAGACTAATAGATTCTTTAAGGCAACAGGCATTTCTTATCCGCGTTTTTACACCATTTTCTTGAGCGCGAATGAAAATATCATTTGGAAAATTACATTTCGGCATCGTCTTTCATTTAAAAATGATCATGGGTTTTAATTTTGTACCGTCCACTAAACTGATGAGGTCCTTATGGTGAGGTCAGATTTAATCGTGACTATTGTTTTCATATGAACCATTTTTGTTACTTTCACAGCAATTGTTTTATTTTCTATGATATCAAACATCATTGGAGTTTCATCTATATTTCGGAAATGTGAAAGTAAATAATTGTTTTTCTTTCGTATGTCAATAACATACTTCTGGAAACTTATCAATTTGTTGTTCAAATCTTTCGAAAGTCTCTGAGAAACTTACCTTTTTTTCTCGCAGAACAAAATTATTCTATGCCATAAACCGATAACACAAAGTTATTTTAAACTTTTCGTTTTCATTTGCATTCTTTTTTGACCATTTTATGGCAGATCAAACATACACTGTTTCTTGTTACAATTAACCTATTCTGGAAATTTTTAGGACCCATTTCGCAACATTGTTTTCTAGGATAGGCCATTTCGTTAGTACTTTACGCAAATTACATTTAGTGTTCGTATATTAGTTATCGTAATTTCATTTTTCTGCCTCTCACATATGGAGCTTTCAGCAACACCAAACATCTTTGCTGCAGCCCAATTTCCACGATCCTTGCTGAAGCACGATTTTCAGAAATTGACCGACTCTGTGTTTGAAACCAGCATTATGTTTGCTTCTTCTGGCAGGAGCCATATTTCTACTAAAAGAAGTATTAGATAAACTGTATTTCAACTAAAGCAAATGCGATTTACTGAAGTCTACGATGTTCACTTCAAAAGACTACAAAAAGAGAAAACATCTGACGCCTAGTTCCGAGAATCCGTTAGGATCGGAAGTGAATTCTTGCCCAATATTTTGTCCCGCTTTTCTCGAAACCCTAGAATAGCATTCTTGTACACACTTGCATTGAATACAATCCACTCGTTTTGAAGAATTATTTACTCCGTTAAGTATTTTCAGCATTTTAAGTCTTATCGCTTGTCAGTTTAGTATACCACTGTTTGAAATCGAAAAATCTTCGAATCATCGATTTCAAAAGGTAAGTGTATCGAACTTGTATCTTTCACGTTTCTTCGTAAAGAAAAGAGTGCTCATTATACGGCGAATATATCTAAAAATTAAAAAAAAAATGTAGTTTGAAATTATATATGAGCATTATACGTCGGAATATAAGGTGTGTATATATATACCCCCCGACGAAGTGGCATTCCTCTTCTACTTTTGTTCATTTTCCTTTAAATTTCATTATTTTATTCATTTGGGGTATTGCTTGTTTGAAGAGTTTGGTTTTAACATTTTTTTTACATTCTTTGTAACATTAAATGGTTTTTTTGAAATTTATTAATTATGAATTTCAATGTTATCTTTGTGAAAATTAGTTTTAAATTTCTTACTTAATGTGTTTATTGATATTGTTTCAGCAGGTTAATAAGAGGAAATACTAGGCATGTTTATATTTTGTTTTTTTAAAAAAATGTTTTGCAATTATATATATAATGTTTTGCTGTACTAGATAACGTTAGTTAATATCACGAGTTTAGACAGCTGCTGTAGCTAATATTATTATTGAACCATCATTTAATCAATTACTTAGCTAATGATAGAAAATTTTAGATTAATAGTTGAATTTATATAATAATTTGCTCAAGATAATTTGCTTCTCTTTAAATAAGATCTATTTATACTTGCAAAAAGTCTTTCTTAGTTTTGGAAATGCGTTTATGTTTTAACAAAATATAAAGCCTCTTTCAAAGGATCGTGCACTAACAATATTGAATGTAACAAAATGATTTGAGAAATTTCATGTTTCGTAATAGCATACGGAGGAAGGAAGACGTAATGAAAACTAAATCCCTTGATGATTAAGTAGCCGAAAAATAAATTACCACCAATTCCCATTTGATAAACGAGCCCCTTCGATGAGAAATAAATTTTCATCATTGAGCATTAATAGAACATTACGCTTGGGAAAGCAATTGTTCATTTGATGAGTGGCTGAACATATCTATCTCCTCGTTTCAGCCACTCATTCTTCATTAACTTTAGCTTGCGCGAGATCTAAAAGCAATTTACCGCCAAACAACTTTTAAAACAACTGCCTTGCTACATATCTCTGCAGTTATTACGAGAGGAAGGAGCATGTATTGACTAAAAGAGTAAAAGCAAAAGTATTGAAAGGAAAATAATTTCAGATACACATTTTTCGCATTGTAACCCATCAATGAAGACATCCAGTGCATCAGAAAAAGCACTTCTTGAGCTTTTACTTTTTATTGTGAATAGTAATCTGGTTTAAGACATAAAAGTGAATGAAAGCAATATTACGTTTTGATGGTATTTTGACTTACACTTTTATTGAAGGGAAGTATGCGTGAGTAAGAAATGGAAATGAAGTAATTTGCAACAACCACTGTTAATTTGCTTTCAGTTGTCTTGCTTAATATGTATTATTTGTTAAAAATATCTGAATTTACATATATCAATAAAGTTTTATTTGATTTAGGTTTTTTATTTGTTTGGCCTCATATCTCAAAATTAATTTTAACCGACCTTCTACATAACCGATTGTCTGGAAATTTTGCAGTAGTATGTGTAACTGCAATAAAGATATGAAATTTCACCCCAAATTTATTTTTTTTTTTCAAAATGTGGTACAGATTTTTTTTTTGATTCAATGTTGAAATGATTCTGTATATAATTTTCTCACATATATTTGCTTAACTGTGAAGCTAGTTGTGACAAAATTTCGGTATTTGCCTCATTGAATAGACAAAAAAATGATCTTCCAAATGAAGTTTGTTTAAAAGTTTAAATTTAAATCAGTGGGGCCGTTAACAATTGTGGTTGTATAACCATGAAATTACTACTATGGCGGATTATCAAATCAAAATTATCAAAGAACTGGAATGAATTAAATGTGTGCAATTTTACAGAATTGGGTAGACTGAAAAGCATTAAAAAAAAGATAACTTCGTTAGAATACAAGTAGAGGAAATAATTTTTCTACGTTAATCTAACAAAAATTATAATAAAAATCTGAAAGCTTTCAGATTTTACTTTACGTCCAAAGGCACGTTTTTTTAACGTTTTGTGTGTTACCTTTATTTATTAAATATCATGTTCTTCCCACTTAAATCATAAAATTCAGTTCAAGAGCAATATTAAAAAGTAATTTTAAACTGAGCATATCTTTAGAATTTCCGATGCACAGTCTCTCGCGCTGGAGATAAAAAAGCTTTTTATGTATAACGTTGCCATTGCTCGCTTTGAAATCTTTGAGTTTGTTAATCAAAAATTCATTAAAGGTTTACAAAATATGAAATCGATAAAAAAACAAATTCCAAATTTCAAATTTGGGCTTCCAGATGCCATATTCGGGTGGAAACGTACGTTATTAAAAACTGGATGGCTCTAGGAAGCGTTGTTTTATAACAATGAGAGAAACATACGTACATTTATGCATATTCTTCATTATTGCTTAATTTCTTTAAATATAATACAGGGCTCTAATATTTGGCGGCAACAATCTGAAAAGAGAACAGACATTTATACTAAACCAACGCAAAATGCCAAAACGAAATTAATAGCCCTTCTAGGCTAACGCCCTTTGGGCTAATTAAAGTACTTGTAAGATAAAATCCATGTTATGTTAATATAAATTAGCTTGAAATATTCCATGAAAATCACAGATTGAAAATGAAAATGATTTAAGTTAAACACATGCAAATAAGCCAAAAAAGAATTCCTTCTTTTGCACTGGAAGTCTGCTGATAAAAGAAATTATGCTCTATGTACATGTCGGTGATGTGACATATTTTCTTTAGTACCTTCAGAAAAGTAAGAAATATGTTATCGTCTTTATACACATTCTTATATGCATTCAAAGTCCTGTATATGGTCCCATATGTATGCAGACTCAGATCCTTTTTGTATGCAGATATTTATGCCAACTCGTAAAAACTTCTTTCTTTCGCTTGGATTTAGACTTAGATGCAAAAACATTAAGTTTTTTTAGGATGAATTTAGCTGGTATTGAAAGACCGTCATCTCCTTATCGATAGGAATATATTCATGCCCAAACGGACCACTTTGTACTTTGTTGGTGCACATATTGCATACGTGACAAATTTTACAAATATTATTCGGAAATATTTTAAGAAACAGAACATTTCATCCATAAATGGACAGTATTTCTAAGATTGTTTCTCCATCAGGTTTAACCGATGAAAGTTAGAATTTGCAATCAATGACGCTGTTATTTCAATAATTTCAGATTACTGAAATGTCTTAAGGTATAAAGGTTTTTTGCTTAGAACAGGGATTCATGATATTATTTTGCTTTCTTTGGCTATAAGAAGTGTGGTTTGTTGTGTTTATGTATGACACCAGAAATCTAGCTGTTAATGTAGGTATCTTTTTATGGTGTGGGGTTTTACTATTTAATCCCAAAGTTCTAACTTAGAACTGCACGAACACTAGCAAGCGAATAATCTCTTAAGTGTGTGAACAGAACACGTAAGACTTAAGGAGGGTTTAAAACCCTTTACTTTTCAGTATATTTACAGTCAGTTCCTACTTGGAACTTTACACAAAGCCGCCACTCGAGCTTGAACTTAAAATGATAATAATTTAAACTAAAACTAGCTTAACTAAGCTATTTAAAAGGTATAGCCGAAGCTATCAAAGATCTAACTAGTTGACCCCTAAGTATTAATTAAATCGGCGAAGCCAAGCAAGGGCCTAAGGTATGGCCAAGCGTAGCAGTAGCTAAGAGAGACGTAGCCAAAAGGCAAACGCGCTCTAGCCAGGGAATCAGACTCTCTCTCCCCAAGTCGGTGACGTCACGACTTAAATAGTACTCTTTCACGTTTGCATTAACTGCGTTTCTGAATTCACATTCTGGCAGGAAATTGTAAGCTGAAATTAGAATAAGATAGGAAAGATACAAAGCTTAAAATAACTGTTAATAAACTTAGGATAAACCTTACAATGGTATGTTAAAACTAAGATTATTTATTTAAAATTGAATTAAGGCAAAATTCAGTATTAGACTGACGGTGAAATAAGAAAACCTCTACGCGCATTCAGAGAGAGAAGCACGAGGTCCGTCGAAAAGCACGAGTCAAGATAATACTTTCTTTAATGTAACCAATTTTTATGGTATAAAACCTTATAGCAGTCTATTCGAAAGCATTTGAAACATTATGTTACGCTATTATGCATTTTTCATCCACGCATGCCTTGTCACATCAGATTTTGTCACTGCACGAAACATTCACTACCCCACACTAACGACCGTTAGCCCGAAGTTCACCAATGACTGACAGCCTTGATGGGCATTTCCTTCGGCTTAATTTTATTTTAGTACATATATACATTTACTGCATTGCTTTAAATCAGTTACTTTTGAACTTAAAGCCGGTGACTTTCAACTTCTAGATACTGGTGACCAAAGGGTAAATGGAATCGTGTTTGATAGTTTAATTTTAGCAAAACAAAAGAGGAATCTCCATGCCATTTTTACCGAAATTCGATGGTAGATGAAATCCGAGAATCTGACATCCCTGTTTACTACCACCAAAGACATAAACGGATACTGATTTCTTTAGGTTTAATTTAAATAATCTGCATAAATTGGTTCAACTACCCCATGCCGATGTCTGTTGAGCATAGGACAGCAATAACCAATTAACGTAAAGTTTTCGGTTAGCATTGTCCTACGTTTTAATTCTGATTTTAGGAACTTTTATATTTGAGTGTTGCTAAAATTCTTAAACTTTTGCGTTACGTTATGTGCAAAAGTGTGTTATTCCATGTGTTATCGCCATTCTTTACTTGAAATTTAAATCCAGATCCATGAGGGGAGAAAGAAAGCTTCGCTAGCTACCGTGCTTTCGATTTTACGAATTTAAATGGATTTTTGTAATGACGTTTCTTTTTATAACAGTATTGTATTGTTACGAAGTGATAAGATAATTTCCTCGCAGTGTGGGTTTAGGGTTGCCAGAAAATGGCAAGGGAAGGCAGGGTTGCACTATTTAGCGACGAAATTGGCGATATGGCATAGACAGATGGAGAACATTCTAGAACGAATTCTTCCCGATTAGGCCCAGAATGTTCTCGAAGGCAGGTCAAAAGCTATATAAACCTTACCTGTACGCGCCGTAGCAGTCTGTGGCAGCAAAGTAAAAATAGGCAATACATTCTAATGGTTATCGATAAGGAACTTCCCTTAAAAGGTTTATGAAAACACGATAGCATCATAGTCAACCTCAAATATCTTCCGTCAAAACAGCAAAGTTTTATGCTTGAAAAAATATACTTGGGATGCAGAGAAAGAAACGTTAAAGGATTAAGAATTAACGCCAGAATGGACGAAGAGAACGATGATGCGTTTTATAGTGCGCTTAAATGTTGCTATGATAAACTTGAAACGGCTATTGAGTCAAAGTGTAATATGAACCAGAATGTTCGTGAAGAGGCAAGGCATGCAATGTGTGAGTTAAAGTGTTTGATTACTAAGAATTTTGAACGTATTAAGTCGTTGGGTTACCGTGAAGCTTGTAAGGAAAGTCTTAAAGACATTTTTGTAAAACCAACGTATGCTAGTGCTGTGCTGCCATCTCCTGTGGACAATGTGAAACAAAATTCTTTAAGCTGTGGTCTTGTTATTTCATCGGAAAATCGTTCGTCAGAGGATATTAAAAAGATTCTTAAATTACAAATTAATCCTGTAGAGAAAAAAGTGGGTATACTCAATCTAAAAAATATTGGAAATGGCAAGGTGTTGATAGAATGCCCCTCTGAAAATGACTTAAAAAGTATACAATCTGAAATTCAAGTAAAATCACCAGAATTAACTGCCTTTCCTTCAAGACGAAGGAATCCCACGATCTTAATAAAAAATGTCCCTAATGAAATAAGGGATGAGGATGTTCTTGATGTTTTAAAAAATCAAAATCCAGATGTTATTGCTTCAGAAAATAAATGGAAGGAGTCTCGAATTAGATTTACGTTAAGGAAATTTCAAAATACGAGACATTTAGTAGTTGAGGTGCATCCAGACGTGCGTAGAGGTATTTTACAGGAATGTAGATTAAAAATTTCTTGGAGTATTTGTATTGTGGATGATTTTGTTGTGATTAATCGGTGCTTTAACTGTTTAGGATATAATCATCGTGCTGAACATTGTAAAAACCTCCGCGCTTGTTATTTCTGTGCACGTGAACATGAAAGTAAAAATTGTCCACATAAGAATTTGAAAGTCTGTATTAATTGCATTAGACGCAATCAAAAGATAAAAGATGAGAAAAAAAAATTAAACGTAAGCCATTTGCCTTTTTCTGAAAGTTGCTCTTGTCATGAATTTATAAGAAGTCAAAATATATCAAGAACAAATTATGGATAATGGTCATAATTCTGTTTTAAAATTTGTTCAAATTAATTTACATAGATGTAAGGCTGCAACTCAGCAACTTGTTTTGAATATGAAGGTAAATAGTGTTTCAGTTGCTTTCATTCAAGAGCCTTACTTTTATCATGGTCTTTTGCCTGGCTTTCCAAGTTCCTTTAGGTTATATTATGATTTTAATGCAGAGGTCATAAAGGCTGCTATTGTTGTTCGAGCCGGATTTCTGGCTCCGTTTTTGGATTTAAGATTCTTGGATTATAATATGGTGACTCTGGACATTATTTTCAAAGATACAAAATATTTTTTATTTTCATACTACTTTGAGCCTTCCCGATGTATTGACTTTGATTTACAGAAAATAAGTCGGGTCTTCCAGGCTAGGGATCTTGTAAAGCTTATTTGGGGTATGGATTCCAACAGTAAGTCTGAACTATGGTTTAGTCCTTACAGTGATGCTCGAGGAAACAAGCTTGGAGATTTTGTCAGCTCCTATAATTTATATGTGATCAATGAGGACTGCGGCCCTACCTTTTGTTCGGAACAGGGATCAAGCTATATAGACGTCACAATTATTGGTGCTGATTTGCTAGCAAATGTTACCCGCTGGTGTCTCTCGGACTGTGAAACATTGTCAGACCATGCAATGATTGAATTCGACTTGTCTATTTCTACTGCTTCTTTTATTGCTGTCAATAGAATTTTATTTAATACAAAAAAAGCAAACTGGGGATATTTTGAAAAATACTGTTCACAGTACATATCCTTGATCAATAATATTTTGGATTCTTGCAGAAATACTGACTCACTTGATGTTAGTGTGGATTTTATAACTTCAGTTATTTTTCGGGCATGTATTAAATCTATGCCTACTAGAAGGACTGGTATACGAAAAGTACCTTGGTGGTCGTTGGAAATTTCCATTATGAGAAAGAGAGTCAACGCTGCTAGACGGAGGTTCCAGAGAACTACTAGCATTGATATACGGGACTTGTATAAGCGGAAATACCTTGATTTAAGGAAAAAATACAATGAAATGCTTCTTGACGCCAAATTAGAGTCTTGGAGGAAGTTTCTTTCGGATATCAATAATGAGAATGTGTGGAAAAAAATTTACACTTATGGTATTAAAGAAAATTTTATGAGGAAAATTGAGATCTCGGGCCTTCGGCTTCCAAACGGTAACTTTACGTCTTCCTTGGAGGAAACTATTGACGCTGTTCTTGATAAAGCATTTCCTCCTGATTGTGTGAGGTTTGATAATGACTTTCATACTCAGTGGCGCTCATCTGCTCGCAGTGAATATGCGTCTCAGATTGATCCTCCTTTTTCGCAGGCCGAGGTTGATGGTGTAATTTGAAATCTAAGGCTTGGCAGGGCTCCTGGCCCGGATTCTATTACCAATGAAATTATAAGATACTTTCATCGGCTCTTTCCTGCAATTTTTTATAGATTATTCAATATATGTTTGAATCTTGGTGCCTTTCCACGAACTTGGAAGAATGCTCTTGTTATTGTGATACCCAAGAAACAAACTTTTAGTGTTCCGCATGTGAATAATCTCAGGTGTATCTGTCTTCTTTCTTCTTTGGGCAAATGTTTTGAAAAACTAATTACTAATAGAATTACTTGGCATTTACATAAAGAAAACATTCTTAGTCCTAACCAATATGGTTTCATTGCTCAAAAATGTACTGAGGATGCACTTCTGCGTCTTAGCAACATTGTACAGAGGGGCAGGACGAGAGGTTTGTACACTATTTTAAATTTTCTTGATATTGAAGGCGCTTTCGATAATGCATGGTGGCCTGCTATTCTTAATTTGCTAAAAAAAATGAAAATACCTCATAATGTGTTTAATGTTGTTTCTGATTTGTTGAAAGACAGGACGGTTGAGCTTTTTCTGGGTGGCACCTCAAGTGTTCGTCAACCTCAGAGAGGATGTCCACAAGGCTCTGTTTCTGGTCCCAAGTTTTGGATTATTATTATGAATGATCTCTTACAGAAACTCTCTGATCTCTTCAGTTGTGAAGTCATTGCCTTTGCAGATGATTTGTTGATTTGTATTCAAGAAAAAGAAATGCAAAAAGCTTTTCGTCTAGCTCAAGATGTTTTAGATTTCATTTATCATTGGTCAATAGATTTTAAATTAAACTTTAATCATGCAAAATCCAAGACCATGTTTATTGATAGAAAAAATACTACTTATGAAGGATATCAACTGTTTTTAAATGATAATCCCCTAGAGAGGGTGAATGAAATTAAATATTTAGGTGTTTTGTTGGACAGCAAATTTAACTGGAAAAAGCATATTTCCTACATTTCTAATAAATGTGAGAGACTTCAGCGTGGGCTAAATCGAATTGCATGTAATAGTTTTGGTGTTAAATCGAATGTTAGCGCAATTATTTATAAACAAGGCATTGTTCCCTTTATTTCATATGGATGTAGAGCTTGGGGACTGTCTCTAAAAAAGAAAATTAACTCTAAATGCCTGCTTCGAGTTCAAAGACGAATTTTACTGCGAGTTATAAAGGGTTATCAAACTATTAGTTACAATGCTGTTTTCTCTCTTGCCGGATTTCCACCGCTGGATTTGTTTATTTTGACTTTTATAGATTACAAGAATAGTCTTGCAAACTGCTCCAATTCTCATTTTGATCGTTTATTGCCTTTGTCTGTTCTTCCACATCCTTCCGTAAGACAACCAATACATATTCTAGATAGTATGGACACTGATGTAAATTCATTCTCACTTGTGTTGTATACGGATGGTAGTAGGATTGATGATAAAGTTGGTTTTGCTTACGTTATTTTTGAAGATGATATTGAAATTGAGTATCACCAATTTCGCATAAGAAATGAATGTACTGTATATACTTCTGAGCTTCTGTGTATTAATTTTGCAATTAAATGGATAATTAGCCAGGATGGACGTAGTTCCAGCTACTTAATTTGTACGGATTCACTCTCTTCCCTGGAGTCTCTTAAAAATATCTTTTCATGTAATGATATTATTGTTAATATACAGCAGTCTCTTGGAGATCTGGAGAAGAAGGGTATTTCAGTGTTTTTTACATTTGTCCGTGGTCATTCGGGCAATTATGGAAACGAGAGAGCTGATTGGCTTGCTAAGAATGCAACTAAAAAGGATATTAATGTTGATGTAAATATTCCAAAATCTTATTTCAAAAAAACATTCAAGGTTAAAATGATTGAGCGGTGGAACTGTGATTACATCTCTTCTGATAAGGGATGTGTTACAAAAACATTCTTCCCAACTATTTTTGATAGACTGAAAAGTAAGGATTTGTTGCTCAATTTTAAAGTTACTCAATTTTTGTCTGGACATGGTAAGTTCAATGTCTATCTTGAACGGTTTAAGCTGACGTCTTCCAATTTGTGTTATTGCAATCTTGGCGTTCAGCAAAGTGTTTTCCACCTGCTTTATGACTGCCCATTGCTTGATAAAGCAAGAAATCTATTGAAATGTAGATTAAAATTAATTGGAATAGATTGGCCGCCGAAATGTTATGATTTGGTATCTTCAGCTTCGGCCTACCGAGCTTTCAATTATTTTGTTGATTTTTATTTTAAACATTGTAAATAATTTCTTTATACATTTTCATACTTTGTATTTAATTACTTTTTTCCCTTATTAATTTTTTCATTGTATTATTGAAAAGTGATTTCTTACAATTTTGCTTTTTTACTTACGATTTGTAAGCCTCGTGTGATACTTTGTGGTACACGAGGATTCCTATTTTTTTTAAATAAAAAAAAAGGATTAAGAATGAGAATAGTAATATGAATGTTCCAAAATAAAATGCATAGTTTTACAGGAAATATTCACTTACTTTCTAAGTTGTTTGTAATTTTGTCAAGTCATTGTAATGAGCATACATAAAGGCATTCGGATGCGACAAATAACAAAAAACTTCATTATTTAGCAATGAATCAAATTTCATTGGAAATGAAATAGTTTGAAAAGTAGAAAAATATATCTATATGGAATACATTTCTGAATATGTTTGTTTTGAATTTAGATGCTTAAAATCCCAGTAACTAATAAAATTCGGAATTTGAACATTTTTCATTGAAAATGCAATAAATGTTCCGGTTACTGATAAAATATTACATGAATTTTCTAGTTAAAGCAAAATATGACTTCCTTCAGATATTCGCATGATATGGAATAAAACAATACAATAATATATACAAGGCGCGCCATCGCTGCATCCTTCTCTCACTCCGTCACTGCAAAATTCTATCATTGCATTATTAAACTAAAACTTGCAAGAAAGTAGGCGGGAATTACTAAGAATAAGAGGGAATGAGAGGACTTGAAGGCAATGGCAAGCGTCCTTTAAATAGAAAAATGGGGGTTAGTTTAATCCAGATGAAATTAATGTAGAGTAGTTGTCGGGTGGACTTTCATGGAAAGGGTCACAGCGCGAAAATTTTAAGTTTGGCGAAATAAAAAGGAAAACAAAATCAGAGAAAAACTTGTTTAGGAAGTGATATTTTTACATAATATTTATGCCCATATGCTAACACTTACAAAAAGAAAGAAAAACAAACAAATATTTTCCTTTATTAATAAGGTTATCACCGAACAAGAGGTATTTTGTACTATTGCAACTAATGTCATCATTTGCCTTGTCTT
The DNA here is from genome assembly GCA_000611955.2 of Stegodyphus mimosarum. Taxonomy (NCBI): domain Eukaryota; kingdom Metazoa; phylum Arthropoda; class Arachnida; order Araneae; family Eresidae; genus Stegodyphus; species Stegodyphus mimosarum. Next base: position 570,133 of record KK122338.1, read on the forward strand.
TTAATGGAATCTTGATGTAATTCCGGATATTCTCAACTCTTCTAACGCTTGGTTTCGCCGAAAGATCAAAGCGAAACAAATCCATTTTCTCTCAGCATATTTCCTCAGCTACCACAATCAAACATGATTTAATTAATTCACTACTGGTAAATGGTTTTCTTTTCGTAGCTGAAAAATGAGCTACTCGTAAGCTGGCTTTATTTACTGATCCCTTATCATTTTTTCACTTTTGCGAATAAATTGCACAGTGAGAAGCATTCAATTTTAAACTTTCTACTTTTTGCGATCATCCTCGTTTCATTTTCTGTGAATTTTAAATATTGCGTCGCGTGCGTAATTTGGAATGATGACGTGTATTGAACTCTTTCTGCACAACTATTATGATATTGCATAATAAACATAACGCTTTGTCATTTAAGTCTATGACAAAACGATTGGTGTTCCATTCTGCTTTAAAAGCACGACATCTGAAGCCCACTTTTCTCCTCTTATCTGGTCTTGAGAGTGACATGGCAACGTTATATAATAAATAAAATAAAGCGAAAACAGTAAAGCATCACAGAACGCCGATTGTCAGTAAACACCGACAAAAGTGATAGACAACATACGTGCGCCAGTAAAACAAAACGGAGAAAATTGGTAACACCTGTTGTTCTACGGCAACAGCCGACAACAAAATGCGAATACGCTACGCCTATAGCGTTATATACGGCCATTATTCACTAGTTCTAGCAATTATCTTCTCACAGCTTCACAGCAATTATTCACAACTAAAACTTCACACAGCGATTAAAACAGGTGACTCGGCGGACTTGTCTCATTGGCCATAGTTTGCCTGCCCCTAGTCTAGACTAAAGTGATTAAAGTGACGGATTATGTAGGGTACATCCAGACTTTAATGCAAATTCTGGCTTTAAAATATGTCCCAGATTCTGTAAATATTTCAAAAATTCTGTGAATAAGGAATAAGAAATTTGCTAATATTGTTGAATACGGTCATGGAAGTATATTTGCTGGATCAAAAATGTGTTAAATAATTAAATAATGTGGAGTTCCAGGTATGCGATTTTAGCGAGCTCTTGAAGTTTACAAAAGAAAATTTGCTACAAGGAAGTAATAAACAGAAGATAATCATTTAATACGCAGTTTTATTAGGAAAGCCAGTTTTAATTAGTATTGCATAATATCTGAGTGTGAAAGTGTTTACAGCAATTAATCATTGGCTAAACTGAAACATTTACGACCACTATCTAAGGTCCGACGTATTTACAGCTACTAGTAACTGCATTATTTCGATGTAGTGATTTAATGTGACAAGCAGTTAGTAGCGCGATTCATAAAAAGGCTTAGAAAGCCAAAAGCAAGTTCGAATTTCTTTTACACAGAGAAAGTGGATGTTCATATACTTACTTTGATAAACTGCTCGAGGTTCCAGTAACTATGATTGCAATCTTCACGGGTTGTTTGATAGATGGCAGTTTTTGTTTGGCTAAAGGTTTTTATCTTAGGGTTCTGTAAGTGATTTCTTAGAGAAGAAAGAGGTTTGATGCTAACTTTTCTTAAAATGCTAGTAGGAAATCTCGAGTTTCCTTAAATATAAGGTTTGTTACATTCAATGAGAAATAAATTTTGGTTGAAAAATTTCTTGCTATGTCTGGATATGAAATAAATATACTTAAAAAAGCTTGCATTTGAGGGCAAGTAAGGCATAATTTTATTTGTCTTGTTGCGGAGTTACAGAGGAGATACTAAATGACAGTTATCAACATGAAAGGGTGCGTTTAGATTTTAATCAGTAATTTTATGTTAATTGGCTTTTCTATCCTCCTCATTTCCATTTTCCTGCCAGAATATAAATTTCTAGCTCGTGTGATATTCAAATGATGTTGAAAGGATACAGTATTTAAATAAAAGTTTGATAGTAGAATCTGAACGTGTTCTGCCTGCTGAAGGGCACGTTGCTAATTTCCATTCCAGTGAGATTAGTATTCTGCGGCGTTATGTTATTCTCGCCATTAGCCTGATCACGCCGACTTTAGGCCAGAGCTAACTTTGGACGTCACACTAACTGTGTAGACGTTAGGCTAATTAACTTTGTATTTGGCGCACATTTATTAAAACACTCAACCGATTTCGAGGGCAGCTACAGGTCCCTCCTCATCAGGAGAACGAAATTTCTAGAAGGGAGGAGGTTTCTAGGAGATTTCTAGGAGGTTGCTTTTCTAGAAATTTTGTTCTCCTGATGAAGAGGCACCTGCAGCTGCCCTCGAAATCGATTGACTGTTTTAATAAATGTACGCCAAATACAAGTTGTTTCAGCGATTTTGATTGTCACATTGGCGTGTTTCTCTTCTATTATAAATTTTACTTAATTACCCCTTTCGGTCCCAATGGGTTATAAAAGTCCCAGTAGATGTTTAAGGAAGCCTAGAGGGAATTACAGGCATCAATTTACTATGTAGCTGATGTCCCACTGGTAGTAAGCATCATTTCTAACATCCGCAAACACAAAATTGTATGTGGTAGACCATATACATTATGTGTACTACACCATTCAGTCCCAATGGGTTATTTAAGTCCCAGTGGATGTTTAAGGAAGCCTAGAGAGAATTACAGGCATCAATTTACTACGTAGTTGATGTCACATTGGTAGTAGGTATCATTTCTAACATCCCCACTGCAAAATTGTATATGGTAGACCATACACTACCACTACAATATGGTAGATCACAACTACAATATTGTAACATACCACTACAATATGCTAGACCATCATCTAGTTCCAAGTTGTTGAGTACAGGAGATCACTTGGCCATCGAAGGGACCACTAGAAGAAGGTGTCCCAGTTGCACCAAGAAAAAACAAGAGGAAAGAACTTAAAACAATTTGTGGTGCATGCAATCTACTACTATGCAAAAACTGTTTTACTTCTTATCCCACATAAATTATGAAAAAAAGCAGTTTCTTTTGATTTCCTCTCCTATGTGCCAACAATTTAGTACTAATGGGACATATATGTCTCACCATTATCACCCAGTGAGACAGATTTGTCCCAAGCCCCTGGAATCCCCCATTTTAAAATAAAATATTTAAAATGCTGTTTTTCAATTCTTGTGATAATTACCAAAAGTGCATAAAAAATCAAGTCAGTTGAAGCAAATAAATTGGGAGTGAAAGGGTTAAATAAAACTCTTTATCTCTGATTAAACCATAATTGCCAGCTATATTCTGTAAGCACGAATAGTGCCTTCTATTAACTTTTCAGTCAAATAAAAATGTCCTTTACAAACTTCTGCCTGTCTCTGTGGTACTTAAAAGATCATTTCTAAGTCTTTAAACATTTCATACATTTTATGCTTCCAAAGAACACTAGACGTTATAAACATTATAATAGTCCGGCTATGTCACGAATCAGTATCTAGTAGCTATCAGAATCCAAGCATTTATAATAAGCTCTGAAATAAGTTTCTTAAAATTAATAGAATGCTAGCTTGGAAATAAATTTCTTACAATAAACAGAAAGATAATTAATTAAATAAATTATCAGGGAAAGCTTATTTTACTCGTTACTAAAGCGTTAATACAGTGTACTTTCAAAAGCGTTCTTTTGCAGGACATTTCGTTTAAAACGAATTTATATGAAGAATGCTAAGAATATGTTAAATATGGATATCTGTGATTCATTCAGTCAGACGATTTCGCTTATGTTTAATTAAATTTTATCTTTTTTCCAGCTGTCTAATTTTCTGTTTTACGCTACAAATGAAAATCTCTCACCTTTCGAAGGTTCCATTTCTTCAGTTATGTTTTCCTGAAAGTTTCTCAAGAGAAATTCAAACTTTCAGACAATGACGTCAAAAGTCAAAATATTCTTTGTTGATATATTTGCTTCAAAGGATCTGAAAGAGCAAAAGGGAAATAAATTTTCATCCTGAAATCTTTAAGAGTCTCGGAAATTGAAAACCTTTGTTATTGATGGTTTGTAATAAAAAGACCCAGAATGTATTGCATTCATTGATTATCTTTTCTAAAATATTTCAGCAAGGAATACTGCAGTAGAAGGTTTCCATCTGTTTTGGATTTAAGTAAACTTACGACAAATAAATGACATTTTTGACAATGAAATTGAGTCCCCTTTGAACTCGATTTTTAAATTTAAGTTAAACTAATACGACATTAGACATTTAAAAGAATTCTTACTTAAACTACTCTTTTAAAAGACAAAAAAATTGGTTAATTGAATTTTTGAATTAATTGAAAAAGGAAAATTGGTTATTAGCAACGTACTGTATAAATTTCGCGAGCATTATTCTGCAAATAATATTAACAATAAACAATGATTTTTTTAGGTTTTAATGTTTCAGCAGAAAATTATTTTGTTACTGAAAACGAAAGGAATACGGAATCGAATTTTTTACTAATTTAATCTTGTAATCTCTTTTAATAATAATTCAATCTGATATAACTGTATTAATGTAAAAATTCCTATTAACATGAGTGCCCAGCAGCTGCCAAGCAGGAAAATCGCTGAGTTCGGTCCAAGAATCGAATCTCGCGAACGAGCCAGTTTCCCTCAGAAAGTCCTACAAGAAGACATCCCTTTCCCTAGGCCGATAGCGATTTGCCATAATCAAATAAACCAAACCAATCTATTAAAATGTAGAGGAATTTAACGGTACATGAGACGGTTTTTCTCCTTTGTTAGTATTTTACAAATGCTAAAATACTTTGTTAATGGAAACCCTACAAAATTTATTATTTCTAATGGTTATAAGATAAACAAAACCTATGCAGTTGAGACAAATGTAAAGTACTATAATCAGTTTTTCTTCAAACAATGATATACAATTTTATATAATAATTTTCACTCATCCTTCGGTGGCAGTAAAAAAATTAAATGCTTTTGTCTTTACTTATTTAATAAAGTCAGAACAATTAATCCAACAGGGTTTAATATTTCCTTTCTGGTACTCTTTAATATGGGTTCTTCAAATATTTATATAGCATTCAAATATGTTCATTATCATTTGGCTCTGTAAGACTCAACGCAAATAAAAAGTTTACTGAAACAGTGACACTAATTCAATACTTAATTACATTTAAATCTGTTTGAAAGGTTGTGATCTTCATGATCCTCGAGCTCAAAAGTTTTCTATCGAAAGAAGCTAATTTAATTAGTTGAATCAAAGTTATTTGTAACACTACTTAAATGGGGTTTTAATTATGATAAGTTCCATTAAACGTTGCTCCAGAGATTATCCACTTATTCCTTTCTGAGCAGTATTATCGTTATAATTAATTCGAAAAGTACTTTGAAAGTAAATTTATTAGGTAAAATGAAAAAAAAAATAAGATAATAGAAGAGAGAAATCTACTTAGGTTTATTGCAATTCTTATTATGTAAAAGTTACAATTATGTATATCCAATACTGCTATTGATAAAAATGATAATTCTTTTTCTTGCAATATCTTAGTCTTATATAGTCTTAAAATATAAGCAGCATATTATACTGTTTTATCTATGCATTGTATGCATAGATACAACATAACTGTATGCATATATGTGTAAATATCTAAATTCTACTTGCTTCATTCCTGTGTTATATATTTACACATTTTTACTTCCTTGTACGAAGTAAAAAGGAAGTATTGCAATCGCGAAAAATTTAGGGTATCATATTTGAACTAAAATATTGTTACGAATTTCACATTTATTTAGCTATTTATTTAGAATTGTAATTAAAATTCCTTTTTATTTCCCCGTGCAGCGCAGACGATTTTTGAAGAGAAAGCTACGTCGAAAAAGAAGATAAAAATAAAAAAACGCGTGCATTTAATGCTTAATAAATAAATATCTCGTAATTAGTGTTACCATCCAGATAAATCTCGAAAAATCGAGATTGTTCTATTGATAATTAAAAAGCTTAGAAAAGCCGAATTGAAACACCTCATCTCAGTTGTTGTTGTTGTTGTAGTTGTAGCTGTAAAAAGCGAACTGCTGTTTGTTTACTTAATGCTGTCATTGATTGTAGCGATTTCGCTGTGAGATAGAATTATTTTATCTGTTTTCAACTTGCTAAACGGGTGAGATATTCTGATATTCTGCGAATATCTCTGAAGAAATATTTCAGCATTTTGATTTATTTCTTGTGGAAAGAATAAATTTTTGTTAACTTTTTACGACTTGTGCATTCAATATATAACGAACCCGTACGCACGTAACAATATTCATTTTGACCGTTATCGAAAGCAATTTAACGATATTTCTGCTTGACATCTGTACGTAAGGAAAGAACAAATAACTCTTTTCCGGTTGCTAAAATATCCCATATATAGACTCAGCATAGAATCCACAACAATTAAGTCAGTTTCTACGCCTTCAGTGCCTTTTTGCCGATTGAGACTAAAAGAAAACTTTCAGTTTTATGCACCGAATCTGCAGAATTGCTTGATTTTGGGCAGAAAGTGTAATTTTAACTGTAAAAAAAATTCTTTTAATTGTTTTAACTGTATTTTGTGTTTTAAGTTTTTCTATATTTTTCAATTTTTAATATACATCTTTTGAGTTTTTATGTATTTTTTCCTTGTCGCGAAATGACAACCGACTTAATTGGATGAGAAATTTATCTCTAATGAAATTCAAGGAAATAAGTTTAAATGAAAGGCAGGAAAAAATGCGTATAATTTAATATTCCGTACAAGGAAGTTATATGGTGTACACATCAGACTTTTATTTCCTTGTACGAAGTAAAAAGGAAGTATTGTAATCTCGAAAAATTTAGGGTATCATATTTCAACGAGAATATCCATTTTGACCGATATCGAGTACTATTTAACGATGTTTTTGCGTGATATTTAAGCGTAAGGACAGAATAAAGGACTCGCGTTCCCCCCAAAAAATGATAAAACTGACTTAAATTGGATTTTTTTTGTGGCTTCTGTGAGTAGGTACTTTGGTTCTTACGTACGTATGTATGTATGTATCTCGCATAACTCAAAAACGAGTAGCCTCAGAACGGTGAAATTTTGTATATAGGACTGCTATAACATGTAATGCGCGCCTCCTATTTTGGTTGCAAAAGGCCGCACCAAAACGTATATAAATATATCTATATATGTATCTACACTGTTACTCAGCTCAGTGAATGTCAATTTTTTATTCTTATATGTTGGTAAATTGTGCATCTTTTGCTTTTGAAACTTAGCATAATAGTGGATTTGTTGGCAATCTAGAGAAACTAAACTTCGCAACAACAAAGATAACGCCTTCTATTATTATTGCGAATTAAATCATCCTTAATCCGTTCTGGAATTCATTCGAGGAAATGAGTGTTTAGGATTTACTTTGTAATTTTTAATATAGACATTTTGAGATTTTATGTATTTTTGCCTTGTTGCGAAGTGAGATCTGATTTAATTGAATGACAAATATTGAATCGTTTGTGAAAAACTTTCTTTCTTTTTTTATGTTCGTTTAATTTCTGTTATACATCGTTTTAGATTTAGGATAGTATTTGAACTGAACATGTGGCAACGATTAGATAATTCTTCAGATGATATACGTAATTTTTGTGCATTTTGAGTTATAAAATGAATGAGATATAAAGCTGTTAAGTGAACCTAGCGCCAGATTGTCACGATGGTAAACAAATATAGTCAATTTAAAAGAAAGCATTTATTCTATTGTGGTTTTTGCGCTATGAAGTAGATTTGATTCAATCCAATAAGTTTAAATAAAATGAAAAGTGCGTATAATTTAGTATTCCGTACAAGGAAGTCATGTAGTGTAGACATCAGATCATTTTTTGTATTAGTGGCCACCTTTATTTTTTGACATGTGTGTTTGTTTCTAATGTGGAATTGTTGATTTTGTTAATCAACAATTCCATATTAGATAGCCTGCTTTGTATAAACTGAGAATGGCAACTTTCAGAATGTGAAAGTAGCTTAAGTAAAACGCGAGATACACTCTTTACCTGACAAATCTTTCCAGAAGTTTCTGGAAACTCTTTCCTTATATAAATATGGCTGAAAAGGTTCGGAGGAATTATCCTTCCTCTTATACGCTCCCATGACTTTGTCACCAGCTCTTCAGCATTAACACAAACGCCTCCTCGAGTCTATACAGATTAAAAGACTAAAGTAAATTTTTATAATAAGCGGAGTGAAACAGACTCGTATCTGTGTCCTTCCAAAAATCCCATGATCCAAAAAGAGTTGTTATATATACAGCTGAGAGAGCTTGGACCAGTTGTACGAGTTATTCATTGTCATTCTAAAGATTTTCGCCCAAAAATATGCTTGCATGGGAACTAAATTTATTATTGTTATAAATAAGCTTGAATATGAGCTACTTTTATTTTGTTACCTTTCTGAACATGTGTTAGTTTGACTAATTCTGATGTACGTTTGCTGCTGTAATAATGCAGTTAAATTTAGAATCATCTTACACGCATCGCACTTGGTACACTCGGATTTTATATTTTTGTGCATTCTCTGCAAGTCATACTGTCGCCTTCAGTTAGCTGTCTTAGGAAAATATCATTGGTAATTATACACATAGGACACCTTGGAGTGAGTAGAACTTTTAGTGGGTTATGAATTCTTTGTCTCCCCGGCTTAGACCGACCTGGATTTAAGACAACGTAATCCATTGGACATTCTTTTTTTCCTAAGAAAGCATATGTCACAAAAATGACGGATATGCAAGTGTTATTAAGTAATGAGAATCATAACATTAAAAACATTTCCATTTGCTAACTTTAAGAACCTTACCATTAAATGCAGTTGAAAATTTACAGAATTACATACATCTAATGAATGATATTAATAAGGAAGTATACTCAATTTTTCACAAAGGAGTTTCGTTGTCATACTGCAACCACCTTCACAGTATTCAGGGGAAGTTGTACTACAAATTAAGAAAGTTTGACAAAATCAAAATGTCCAAAATATTGTAAGCACTGTTGAGCTATTAGGTTTTTGAAGAAAGAGATGTAAAAAATGAGCAACCTCTCGCAACCGACTACTTTAAATTTATGCACCAATATAGCTTAGCCACCTTATAGTTTATTTTTACTGACTGTGCAGTCTTAGATTACTTTATGAACGTTTAAATATGAGTGTCTGTTATTTCTTATTTTACAACTACTCAACTAGTGGTTTAACTGTAGCGCGAGTTGTGCCTGCTTTGTTAAAAGCTCAGTTTAATGAAAAGGTTGTTTAAATCTTCGGCAGTCTTTGTCATGCTATTTCAGCTATAGCGATTACTCACTATTATCTAAAAGGGTTATAAGATTAAAATTCAAGTATAGGACCAAATACAACCTTATAAACAAAGTCCATCATTGTCCCACGTACTGTTTAAGTAAGTCTCCGTTTTTCTGCTACTTTCAGTTGAAGGACACATCCCAAATCAAACCTACAGACCTATCTACATTTAACTGCATTTCAGTTACCACAAATTTTGATTCTTCCTCCTACATCGTACCAGATTTCTGTCACCAGGAGAAAAGTGTCCTGGCCTCTATACAAATTAAAATAAACTTTTATAATAAAAGGCGTAAAAAAGGTTCGTATTTCTGTCTCTCCAATTTAGGTGCATGACCCAATTTAGGAAGAGTTGTTGCTGGTTTGGTTGTTATTCAATTATAAGATTTAGATTAATTGCGAGTATACTCTGCAAGTGATTTTGACAGTTGCCGATATTTCTTGAGCATCAAGGAGGAACTGTATGTATCTGTGTTCTGCATTAGTTTGAGTAACATAATCTGTTACTCGTAACTGATTATTACAATAAATTGCTAATGTTTTCATGGATATATAGGGTAATTCTTTAGAGAGACCTAAAAGAAACGAACATTGCATTATATTGCTTTTGTAGCAAGCTGAGTTGACACGTAAATATTTTAGAAAACTGGAGTAGGTCTGTTGAAACGAAAATGAATATAAACCTGATCTATTCTTTGCCAGGAAAAAGACAAGGAAAGAAAACAAATCCCCGAAAACGAGCTGTGTTATTGTCCTTATACACGCAGGACATCTTTTCTGGTTGCTTTAGTGGCATCCAAATATATGAAATCTTAAAATATTTAACTTATACCTTCACTTACAAGCAAATCTGAATATATGCATACTTCTACATACTTCTATCGAGTGTGCTGAAATACTATGAAATGTCTCTGCTTCAATTTCCTAATCCTTATCGCTTGATGTTACATAATTCATTACTAGTGTTACTCCTTTAGCTTTTCCCGAATCACAATTTAAAGGGTGAAATTTAATTGTTTTCGCATACTGAAGGGACATTTAATTTCTTTGAAGAAATTCATCAACTCCTCTTGAACATAAGTTTTTTCGTTGTTATGCCAAACGATGAATGTTTTCAACAAAAGTGAAAGATTGCTGGCGTTCTTAAGTGTTGTCTAGAGCAGTGCTTCCCAAAGCTTTCTCATCACAGATCTAAGTTTTTCAAGCAACACCAAGCAGGTTAAGTTTGAGTTTTTAATAATAATAAATAGTAACAAATACACAGAATCAAGTCACATTATTTGGCGTCAATCTGAAATAATCAGTCACAGAAAATAAGTGGCAGCAGTAGTAATGGATGGTATGTAAAGGATGTCGGAGGGAAGCGGAAAACATTGCAAACGTTAGCGTAATGCAGAAAAAGCAGCAGTTTAACCGACGTCCAAAAATCATTGGCTTATCAAGCCGTTATCATTGGCTTCCGGACCAAGTGTGGAAGCATTCCCGAAACGGCTAATTTTGTAAACTGTTCTATTGACGCTACGATAAGAGTATACTGTCCATGGCGAAATGCACTATCGAAAAATAGCGACAACAGAATGCTGTGCAACATGTCCCATAGATAACAGAGGTAAACAACGGCTGCTGATATGCGTTTTGGGTGACTAGATGTGCAACCGCTGAGCAATTGACCGCCCAAATAAACAAAGGGGCTACCAACAGTGTGTCTTCAATAACAGTTCAGTATGGTATTCAGCTACGTAAGAGCCTCCGTAGTAGACGCCTGATTATTGCACCTATGCTGACTGCTGTTCATTGGCGACAAAGCTGGAATTTGCAGGACAGTACCGCAACAACACGTCCACTAAATGATGGCCTTATTCCATGAATCAATTTTATGGTCTATTGGAGAGATAGACGTCGACGTATACAGCCTAAAACTTCTGTAAACAAACACCCAGCGACAGTGGCCGGAAGGTTCCAACCTGGAGGAGGAAACATTACGGTCTAGGTGTATGGGAATGTTTTCATGACATTCCCTGTGTCCATATCTGTAACACCACAGCTACAACCCTACTAACGCCCTTCTAAGGCCATGTCCTTCCGTTTGACAATCTCAATAAACTCCTGGTGCAGCCTTGTAGAGCTCCAGCTAGCTATTATTTTTGTTAGAGCAGGGCGTGGGTCACATACCTGTTTACCTCTGTCAGACACCAGGCGTCCCCATCCTCCGTAACCTACCTACATACCTAGTTTCCTACGGAAATTACTTTGGATCAACAGAAGTACTCATCTATCCTTCCGAACCATGTCCACCTCTCTGGCCATCAAACTCCTTGGACATAAACTCAACGAAGATTGTGTAAGACCAATCGATCATGTTGTTCGGGTCATGGATACTCAATTACGCAATCTAGCGTATCTGGACACTACATTGAAATAGGCATAGCTACACATTCCTGAGAGTACCTTTTAGAGCCCCACTAACTGTCTTCCCGCAGCTCTCCTAGCGTTCCTCATTTCGAAAGGTGGTTATTCTGGTTTTTGACAGGTGGTCTTATTAATGTGAGAGGACTGTGTATTAGAATTTATATATGTAAGAATAAATTAGAATCTTGTGTATATAGCATACACATGTCGTACAATTATAGACAATTAAATTAAGGTCTAATGTATTTGTAAAATAAGATGCTAATGATAACTGATGGAAAACCTAACAGTCAGTATTGAGAAGCATACAAGAGAAGGCCAATGGATGAACTACTTTTATTCTTAACTAATAAATATACAGCCAAATTTCAGGCAAATTTTAAAGACGTTTCACATGTAGAAAAGTGATTGCGAAATACGAAATGAAATTTGACTTTCCGTCGTAGGGAAAAACTAAAATATTTATTTTTAAAACAATTGTATTGTTAAAAATAAATGTTGAATTACATAAAAGCAGATAATATCTTGTTGCTCCTAGAAATATGAAACAGAAGTTTGACAGTTCGCGGATCAATCAGTGACTGTCTGCTGAAAACCACTGTTCCGCGGCTCACAGTTTTTGAAACACTGATCTAGAGAATGTAGTCACACAAAAACGGAGGTTCTTAAAGACACCAGATTTTAAGCAGACTAGAATATCGGCCTCTCGAAGCCGAAAGTTGGAGTTTCGAATTTTTTAAAAGTTTCGTTTATGTCATTCATATGAATTCAAATGCCTTTTTGATAAACAAAATCAGCGATTTAAAAGCAATGTGTTGCCACTGCTCGAAATGGAACTTCTTTATCTTCAGTGCCCCAGAATATTACCAAATGTAAAATATTTACCTTTTAGATTTAAAATTCGGATATCAAAAAGGAATTTGATGATACTGTCAAAAATAAAATTCTTTTAATTTCCACATGCCGGCGTGTTGCCATTCTGCGTAATATTAATTAATCGTTAATTTTTACATGCGGGCGTGTGCCGCAAAGTGTAATATATTTAACTTTCAGATTTACTCTGTTTTTCATTAGTGAACACGCTAAACACTTTAAAAGCTACAAATGTAATAAAAAGCAATAATATATTTTTTTAAACATCTTAATCTGAATGAGTTAAATAAAAATGCATCTAATTGTTTTACCTAGCTGGACTTGTGCTAATAATTTTTACGAATATTTTTTAATGCCATTGATGTTTAATTCGTCCAGTGTATCTTGTGATAATACAGTTTTAAGCTCCTTTTTTCGAGTCGGTCAGTCCTATGTCTCCTGTTCTACTGAGTCGACTAACGAAATTCAGACTGCATTTTTCATGTTTCGAAAGCACAACTTAGGATATGTATTAGATTTATATATAGCGTTTTTCTAATATAGGTATTTTGACACAAAATCGGATTTTTTATGAAATGACATGAAAATTTTTTTCCATATTTCAATTATACGACTCTAATTATGCCAAGTTTTGTAAAAATCGCAAGAGTAGTTTTTAAAAAGTTAGCTCTCAAAATTTTAGGTCATCAATGTTAATTGAATTTGATATACATTTATTAATATCTCCTTTTTTATTAAACTTACTTGATTCCGTCTTCCAGAATTCAAAATTAGGCTAATTTTTTATTATTTATTTTTAAAACTTGTATTTTTAAATGTCTTTATAAATCTTTCAAAAAAAATTCTTATTATAACCTATAAAAGTTTTAACATCATCTTCAAGTAGGTGTATTTCTAGGCACATCTGCAAAAAATTAGAGTTGTTTGTTAAAATTTTCTAAGGTATATATGAATTTATATATTAGAGTGTTTTGAAATTTGGCATCTTTCTTTAAAGCGATAATAACGCCAAACGCTAATACGCATTTTGTTAAAATTATTTGAAAGTATGAAAGAAGACTTTTTCCCACTCGTATGTAATGAAAAAAAGAAAAGGAAAATAGGTTGCTATAAATTAAGAAGTTTGCCAAGTAAATTATTCTTGGCGAAAATTGAAGCAAATATGCCAAGACAAATTTTTGAATGTGTCCGTAAATTTTGCACCAAATTTTACAAAGTTTAATATTTAGGTATGATATGAGTCATGGAATCAAAATGTGGAATACAACTGGCATGTTATTTCAGAAAATTTTCAGAAATTCAGAAAAATACCGATTTGTATCAGAATTCCTATGTTAGAATGATGCTATATATAAATCTAATACATATCCTAAGTCACACTTTCGAGACATGAAAAACGCAAATTGAATTTCGTTGATTGGCCCAGTAGAACGGGAGATATAGAACTGTGACTTTTTTTTTCTTTTTTGAGCAGTGTACAAAAGGATTGCTACAGAACGACCATTATGTTTTTATCACTAAATTTTTCAATAAAACAAAAGTAAAATAAAATGATTGATATTTGTGCTAATATCAGCACTGGAAATATATGAGTGCATCAAAAACGATCTCTCTCTCTCTGTATATATATGCATATAGTTGGGAAGATTTCAAAGAAAGAAATAAGCTGATCCATATTTGATGTTTCGTACTTAATTAATAAATATAATTAGATGCTTTTGTATCCTAAAAATAAATAACTTTATAGCATTTTTCGCTATTTCAGGAATTTTCGAAGCATAATTAAAAATAGTTCTCATATTAAGGAAATTATAGAATAAATTGCAGTATTCACTACAGATTACTGTACAATTTATATACTCTCCAAAGTCAGGAAGTGTTGGACTGAAACGATTGATTAATTAGTGTAATAAGAAAAGCAATAACATTTAATTTATTATAAAAAAATTAAACAATTTTATGAAAATATTTTACTCTGTCCCAATGAAATTACACTAACTAGACTTATTTGAATGATTATATATATATATACTTATTAAAATTATTACAGGCTATTAAATTATTAGATTATTTTTACTTATTATAGTTATTAAAAATTATTACAGACGGCTGGCCGCTTAAGAAATGATTAATAATTTTATCAGTGTAATACAGTGTGTTACATAATTCTTATAAGTTACTTATCTGTCTCACTACTAACCACGGATGGATGACATGGTAACATGACTATCCTCTTCTGACAGTATCCCGACTGTACGTAGAGCTAAGCTGTGATACTTGGTGATAATGACGCACAGACAATGAAATACGTGACATAATTTCAACATACAGAGATGCATATCATCTTTTTTCTTATATGCCTGGTTGAAATGGTGAGAAAAATGATTCAAAGATGGTGGAAACGAGAGAGTATGGGAGGCCAAAGAAAAAATTTTAACAGCCAGACCCCTTTTCTCTTGTATCCACCATTTCTTCAATATTATTGGAAATTCCCATGCCTCTGTCTTAACTGCAATTTTAGCCCGGTCAGAAGGGATAATCGTATATTGGCTACACGTGGTTATTCCCTTTGCAGATAAATAACTTGGTACGAAGTATACAGTGTCATAGGTCAGAGTCTAATTATTGATCTAATTAATTAAAAGTAAAATTATTTATTTAATATCATCATTACTTATAGAATTGCATAAAAATAACAACAGGAACAAAATTATAAATCACTTTCATATTAAAGATACTACATAAGGAACAGATGGACTCTAACATAAAATTCAAAATTAAATAAGATTCAGCCATTGTTTGATACTAGTCTAACTATGAACTTTTCCTAAAGTTGAATAAATAATACATCCTTTTTTTTAAATTTAAGCGATAGGAATGATAATAATAATAGACTATATAAGATGAATATGAAAATGAATCCCGTACGAATCTGAAAGCAATGGATGTTTAGATATACATATTATTGTC
>KK122338.1:587708-609216 GCA_000611955.2 Stegodyphus mimosarum
TAGTTTTTATTTTGTTAAAAAAGAGTACTTTGTGCAGATGTAAGCAATAAGCTTCTGAATTTCTTGTAGAATTTGAGATAAGTAATTAGTTGGTCCTTAGGCTATTTCAGATAATGCAATTAAAATTTTGCATTCGTCGTTTTCTATCAATGATTAGAGACATTTAACATTTTCTGCTCTTGAGTTCTAACATTTAAAGATGTTATTACACTTTTCGTAATTAAACTGCAAATGTTTAGCTGTGAAAAAGAAGCCAGCGATATAGCTTTAAATAATTTGCTAATTAACACAATTCTTTAACATTTCTAGGGTTGCTAACATTATTTTTCCCTAATCGGTTATTTTATGTTTTGCATCTTTACTGTCACTTCTCGTTTCCGTTTCCCCAGCAGAATGTAAATGAGGGAGAAATGGTTAGTACTTATTGGTAGGTTTTGGGAGATTTTAATTCAGAGAGTGTTCTGATTCTCGAGGCCACGTTATTAGGATAGATATCTCAGTAAAGATTCTCGTTATTCAGATTTGTATTTTAGTTGCCAATATTTAAATTGCTACGTCGGTAGGAGGTTTTGAGCCAACTTCGCGTTAAATCCTTTGTTTAGGCGTTGACTACTAGACTTAGCTTTTAATATGATATGAAATTTGAAGTTACTGTTTCTTTACGTTATCTCGCACAAGTGGCTGGTCGAGTTTGTAAGCATGTACACTGCGAAAAAAACTTTATAAAAAAATCTCGAAGGTTTTAGATTTTAAATTACTTCCAAAGGGACTTTTTTAAACATTTTGTGTGTTACCTTTATTTATTAAATATCATGTTCTTCGCACTTAAACCATAAAATTCAGTTAAGAGCAATATCGCAAAATAATTTTAAAATGAGTCTATCTTTACAATTTCCGATACACAGTCTCACGCGCTGGAGATAAAACTATTTTTTCTTTACAACGTTGCCATTTCTCGCTTTGAAATCCCTGAAAATGTTAATCAAAAATTCGTTTTACAAAATATGAAACTGATAATCAAACAAATTCCAAATTTCAAATATGGACTTCCAGATGCCCATATTCGCAGTAGGATTCAAATTTGATGGTCTACGTACTGTTGTTTTATCATTATGCGAGAAACATATATACATTTATGCAGATTTTTCATTATTACTAAAATTTCTTTAAACATAATACAGGGCTGTAATATTTGGTGGCAACACTTTGAAAAGTGAAACAACGCTTGCAGTGAATCGACGTAAAACGAAATTAGTAGTCCTTCAAGGTAAATTGCCCCTTTGGACTAAAAAGAAAAAGAAAAAAATAAAAAAATAAAAGGGGGAACTATTTTCTACTGGGCCGATGACTGACGAAATTCAAATTGCGTTTTTTATGTCTCGAAAGCGCGACTTAGGCAATATATTGGATTTATATATGACATTGTTCTAACATAGGTATTTTTTACAAAATCGGATTTTTTTCTGAAATTACATGCCAGTGTTTTCCATATTTCGATTCTACGACTGAAATTATGCCTAAACGTTAAATTTTGTAAAATTTGGTGCAAAATTCACGGAGAAGTTCAAAGATTTATCTTGGCGAATTTTTTTTCGGTTTGCGCTAAGAATAATACACTTGACGAACTTCTTAATTTATAGCAACCTATTTTCCATTCCTTTTTATCATTGCAGATGAACGAAAAAAAAAGTTATCGTTATCATTTATACTTTCAAAAAATTTTAACAAAGTCCGTCAACCACATCTGTTGTTATTATCTCTTATAACAAACATGCTAAATTTCAATACGCGCCGAAATGTAAATTCATGTATATCTTAGAACATTTTGAATAAAAAGCTCTGATTTTTCGCAGGTGTGCCTAGAAATATATCTACTTTAAGATAATGTTAAAATTTTATAGGCTATAATAATAAATGTTTTTGGAAAAATTAATTAAAATTATTTAAAATACAAACTTAAAAATTGAATCATCAAAAATGGGCGAATATTATTTGGAATCAACCTAAATTTCGAAATGTGAAAGGAAGAATCAAATGAGTTTAAGAAAAGAGATATTAACAAATATATACCAAATTCAATTAACACTGAGAAGCAAAAATTTTGAAAGCTGATGACAACAGAATGCCAAAGTACCTATCAGTATATAGTCAATACCTAGTCAAGTACCTAGTCAGTTCTTGTTGAGCCTTTGTTGAGGACTATAATCAAATAAATCATAGTCCCTTTCAGATATTTTTGGCTTTTTAGAAGAATCAGTAAGTATTATATCTTTCATCATTCCTATTTTCGAAAATCTGTCCAGGTTTATGGTAGGGCTTGCAAACGAAAGCGCATTTCATATCGCTGCCTAGAAAATTGAATCTCTTTATTTTCAGATCAACGAAGTTCTACTCTGACGCAAATTAGTCTAAAGCATGGAATGGAAAACAGGCATAAAATAGAACGAATGGAAATTTCAAGGGCAATGCAATATTTAATATGTAAATAAACTATACTAACTGATTTAAACTGTACAGTGTTGCATCTAAGATAATATTCTGATTTAAAATGTTAGTTAATTTTGCACTAAGGTACCAGTGATTCAAAAACCATGTATCGGAAATTTCTTCTTTGTAATGACTAAAAAATTCCAATGTTAATACTTTTGGAATATCATATATTTCTATTAGTTTTATAACAAGTGCGTGACAGATTTTTACTAAATATTAAGAAATGAGGGAATTATATGCATTCATAATCAGAACGAAGCAGATATTACTAGCATTTCCCTTGAAAATATGCTTCTAATAATAGTGATCAGGTTATCTCGTAAGCGAATAAAAGGATATATTTCGGAAACGAATCATCCTATTTGTAATTAAATTCTCCTCCAGAATTAAAATACACACAACATACACTAATTTCTATATGTAGGTGATAGGTAGTTAAAAATTATAAAAATTAGCTAAAGTATAATTTTTAACCCAAAAGAAAGGTTAGTTCCGAATGACACATTAATTTCCAAACGACATTTTGCTTTCAATTATTAAAAATGGCACGACTTTTTCCAAACTGTTGCCACCAAATATTATCGCCCTATATTGTAGTTAAAAAAATTAAATAATCTAGAATCTGCATGAATTTACGCATGTTTCTCGCATTGTGAAAAAACAACGGTACCTAGGGCCATCAAATTTTGAATAGCGTAGTCTTCCACCTGAACATGGGCACCTGCAAGCCCGAATTTTAGATTTCGAATTTGTTTTATTATCAGCTATTTCATGTTTTGTAAACCTTTAAAGAATTTTTGATTAACAAACTCAAGGATTTCAAAGCGAGCAGTAGCAATGTTGTACAGAAAAAACATTTTTATATCCAGCGGCCGAGACTGTATATCGGAAATTCTAAAGATATGCTCATTTAAAAATTATTTTGCATTTTTGCTCTTGAACTGAATTTTATAGTTTAAGTGAGAAGAACATAGTATTTAATAAATAAAGGTAACACACAAAATGTTAGTAATAAAAAGATAGAAAACGTTTTGCAAAGCCATCTTAGTAAGAAAACTGCACTTTGATATGCTGACCTGAGAAAAGACTGAAAAAAAAGTTAATAATGTATAAAACACCTAATACTGCATCGGGTATTTTAAATATGTACTGCTATGCTACTTTGAAAATTTTGTAATTTTGCTGTTGAATTGTATATGGCGTAATTGCGATGTAAATGATGCAGCTAAAAAGAAAAAAAAAATTGGTTAGTAGAAGTGAGCGTAACAGCGGCTTGGTAGACTGCGAGCTCAGGGAGAATGTAAAACGTCATAGCAAACCTTTCTGGGTGACCGTTAAAATCTGAAACCTTTCAGATTTTTATAGTTTTATTATTTCCTTTACCTTTTATATATATTTTTATAAACTTTGGTTTACTTCCCACTTTTTCCTCCCAGGGCCTTACTTCAGAGTCTGATCGGATGATGGTTGAAATCTTCCCGACAGTAAAATTGCTTCGATTTCTTACTTTTTACAAACAGCCGGCGGCTGTGGCCTTCTTCATTATTAGCAGAATTATTCTGAAGACTAAATCGACCATATTTTTGTATTTCTGCAACTCAAACATTTGAAATAAAAAACTAAAATATTAATAACTCTATAATATAAACACCTGACACAAATGCATCTTCAGGAATCCGTCTTCTTTTAATGAATGCGGCATAGCCTGGGGAGAGTTATCGATTTTCCGTTCAGATTATAAATGTGTTATTAATTCAAAGTGTCATTTTAAAATTAATTCTTATATAGAAACTATTTTAGAGGAAACTCATCATTAAAAAGCTACGAAAACATAAGAAATATTTTCCTAATCCTGGCTCAAAGACAATACCAAAATGAAATTTTAATAAAGTTAAATAAATAAAAGTATGGTTATTTTAAAATGATAGATTCGTTTTTCTCATTGGTGTGAACAGCGATATAGTACTGACTGCCGAATTAGATCAGTTTGCTGTAAGTAAGTATCCTATTTTATATATTTTCTACATGTAGTCACTATAGCTTAAGAAAGCCAAACAAATAGCTCGGACTTTGACAGACATTTCAGCATTTAATGTAATGTCTCGGTTTAGGATATATCCGGAAAATGTTGCACATTTTGTAAGTAGAAGTTGATACGAGTTTTGTTGTACCATGCCATTAAGCCAAGAGGACGTTTCGATGAAATTAGAAATCTATTTAAAAAAAAATCAAATGTTCCTGCTGTCTAAAGTATATTTTTCCGGGAATTTGCCAAGCTAAAAGACTGGTTTGCAAAAGCATTTTACGCACACACTGGCCATGAATTAGAAACTTTGAGATTTTCATTTGAAGGATGAAGTAAGCAAATTTTTTATGCCGTGGGTTACACATAGTTAGAATGCTAGTATAAGTAACATGTAAAAGTACTTTTCACAATGAATGAAGTAAAATGGGCAAAACGACAGATCTTTCACCATTTGAAAAGGGCTGATTGTCGGTGCCCGTTTAGCAGGGGCATCTGTTTCGAATTTTCACATTTTCAATAAAATACAGTTTTTAGAGAGATCTGAAATACCCCAAAAAATTAAATTGTTCAAATATAAAACAAAAATTTAGCAAAATCGAATACTATTCTTACCATAACCAGACCAATTACACTTTTTTTCAAATCTGTAAAAAACTGAAATCCGCTTAATGTAAGTAATGTAAGTTTGTACAGAAACGCTGTATAAATTATGAAAAAAAATCACGCTGAAACCTCTCAAAGCAACCACTTCGAATGGTGGTGGGTATATCTGAGAACAAAAGCAAAAAATCTGATGTGTACATCACATGACTTCCTTGTACGGAATATTAATTTATATACATTTTTACATGCCTTTCATTTAAGCTTATTTCCTCGAATTTCATTAGTGATATATTTCTCATTCAATTCAGTTCTCACGACAAGTCAAAAATACATAAAAACTCAAAATATCTATATTAAGAATCAAAAGATATAGGAAAACATAAAACCCCAAATACAGTTAAAACAATTAAAAAGAGAATTTTTTTACAATTAAATTACAGTTTCTTCGCAAAAACAAGCAATTCGGGCAGCTGGCAAGAAGGCAGATTTTTAGGTGCACAAAACTGAAAGTTTACTTTTGGTCTGACTCGGCTAACTTAAATGATAATTCCAAAATGTATTAAAGATATTTCAATCCACAATAATAAAAGAAGACGTTACTTTGTTGTGACTAAGAAGCTTAGTTTCTCTAGATTGGCAACAAATCGATTATTCTGCCAAGTTCAAAATATGGCTGCTATGGCCAAAAAATTAGTCTTAGCCGCACTTAAACAACTATTAAATTGTTGATAATTCTACAACTATAGCATGCAGGTTAATTAAAGGCATAAAAACCTTAACCGGAAGATAAAAACAACATAATTTAATCATTTTTAAAGCAAAAAAAGTGCGCAATTTACAAACATATAGGAATACGGAAACTGAGCTGACTAAGCCGAGTAATAGGTTGGCTATATATGTATACATTTGGTGCGGCCGATTGGAACCAAAATAGGAGGTACACATCTACATGTTATAGCAATCCTAGATAAAAAATTTCAATGTTCTGAGGCTACTTGTTTTTGAGTTATGCGAGATACATACATATATACTTATGCACAGACACCACAAAAAATTTCCTCAGAAACCATTTGAAATTAGTTTTATAATTTCTTTGGGGGAAAAGAGTCTTTTATTTTGTTCTTACGTACAGATATCACTCAAAAACATCGTTAAATTGCGTTCCATAGAGGTCAAAATGGATATTTTCGTTGAAATATGATACCCGGAATTTTTCTGGATTACAATTCTTCCTTTTTACTTTGTAGAAGGAAGTAAAAATGTATAAATATATAACACAGGAATGCAAGAACAGAGAATTTAAATATTTACACATATATGCATACAATGCATAGATACAACAGTATAATATACTGCTTATATTTTAAGAGATGTAAGACTAAAATAAATTGCAAGAATTGTCATTTTTATCAATATATAAGTATCACATAGCAATATTAGATGTACATTATTGTAACTTTTGTAAAATAAGGATTGCAATAAACCTAAGTAGATTTCGCTCTTCTATTATCTTATTTTTTTAATTTTAGCTAATAAATTTACTTTCAAAACACTTTTCTAATTAATTGTAGGATTATTTCTAATTAATTGTAATTAATCCTAATTAATTTCTAATTAATTGTTTCTAATTAATTCTAATTAATAATAATGCTTAGAGAGGAATAAGTGAATGATCTCTGGAGGGATGTTTCATTGAACTGATCACAATTAAAACCCCATTTAAGTAGTGTTACAAATAATTTTGATTGAACTAATTAAATTATCTTCTTTCGATAGAAAACTTTTGCACAAACTGAAATTATATAAAGCATTTAATTTTTTTAACAAGAAAAAATCTAATTAGCGAATCTAATTAGCATTAAAATATGGAAATGAAGTTTCAATAAACATTACAAACAGCAGGCCTGTGCTCGAGGATCATGAAGATCACAACCTTTCAAACAGATTTAAATGTAATTAAGTATTGAATTAGTTGCACTGTTTCGATAAAAAAGTTTTATTTGCATTGAGTTTTACAGAGCTAAATGATAATAAACATATTTGAATGCTATATAAATATTTGAAGAACCCATATTAAAGAGTACCAGAAAGAAAAAATTAAACCCTGTTGGATTAATTGTTCTGACTCTATTAAATACGTAAAGACAAAAACATTTAATTTTTTTTTCTGCCATCGAACAATGAGTAAAAAGTATTATATAAAATTTTATATCATTGTTTGAAGGAAAACTAATTATACCACTTTAGGCTTGTCTCAACTGCATAGATTTTGTTTATCTTATAACCATTAGAAATAATAAATTTTGTAGGGTTTCTATTAACCAAGTATTTTAGTATTTGTTAAATACTAACAAAGGAGAAAGAAACTGAATTTTTGAAACTGAGATATTGATCTTTAAACCATTACTGAATACAGGAATATAAGGAAAGAAAACTTATTCTTATTTGAGGAAAATTTAGGATATTACGTTTTTCAGTTTAAAATATTTTCTTTCACTTGCAGTATCTCATGCACCGTTAAATTCCTCTTCATTTTAATAGATTGGTTTGGTTTATTTGATTACGGCAAATCGCTATCTGCCTAGGGGGAGGGTCATCTTTCTGTAGGGCTTTCTGAGGGAAACTGGCTCGTATGCGCGTTGGGGAAAATCTGTTCGCGAGACTCGATCCTTGGACCGAAATCAGCGATTTTCCTGCTTAGCAGCTGGTGGGCACTCATGTATATTTGCTTCTTTTGTTTTATTGTTCGTGAAAGCTTCTTTTTTTAAGACCTTTAATAAGGTGGAATTGTCTTTACTTTGCCTCGAGGTAATAAAATAATATTCCTCTAGCTTGTTAACATATTGCATCATGCAAGGGTATCTCATCTATAAGGTCACGTTATGTATTGTTAATATGATATTAGTCCTATAATTTGTAATCAATGCGGCATTATGTTGCTTTTATCTTACTTCAAGGGTCGTCTAATAATAGCAATACTATTCCTATAATATAAAAACATGTTTCTTTTTAAATGCATACAACCTTCCCGTGCACCACAGATGCACAGCAAGAGGATTGCAGAAGTAAATTAAACATTAAATATTGCATGCATAAATAAAAGGCACAAAAACACATAACAGCAGTCTCGACTTCGCGAAAATATGTAAGTGTACTGGCCAAGTCATGAACATTTTCAAATGGTTTTGCAAGCATACTCTAGGGCCATCGAAGATAGGGCATGAGAAAAAACAAATGTTTCACATCTTACTTTTTTCAACATTCACATAAATGGTTTGATCTCAGATTGAAACAAAACACAAAACACGTAACTTGCAAATTCACCGTGACCAGACAAAAACTGAGGAACTTTAAAATTAATAGAGAGGAAAGACTTGGAATGTAAGTAAATAGAAAAACAGAGAACCTTTCGTTGCCCTCAGCACTGCAAGATGAAATATATACCTTGTTCCACTTAGCTGAAGGCTTCTTATAATGAAAGGACTTCCAATAGCTCTTTGGAATGTTAATATTAATATCTATGAGTAAATTTTAAGCATCTTTAGCTAAGAAAGCGTCTCTTTCATTTCCATAGAATCCGTGATGAGCACACACATACGCAAACCGGATATCATTTCTCCTATTTCTAAGCAAACTGGCAGTTAATGGGGTTTCGATTACTATTTTGTCGCTGCTGCTCTTGAAAAGATGAAGTTAAAAATGAGAATCAAAATAAATAAGGTACATGTAGGATGCTGTCCCATTATCTTTCATCCATTTGATGACAAGATAAATATGCAGAAGTTCTGTTTGAAAAACTGTACATTCATTCCGTATACCGTGTTTAAAATAACAAACCTCAGACTGGTCTTCAAAAGAACAAATGCAAGACCAACCCTGTTGTTCACTTTGCTGCCATCTGTAAAGAAAACCATGAGTAAATTCCTTTCGGTAATCGCTTTGTAATCGCAGAAATTTATTGGCTCTAAAATAGCTAGAGGACGAAAAGAAGGGAAGGGGACATTTCAATTTATGCAGTCTTCCAAAATATCAGCTGCCAATGCCTCGAAAATATTATTCTCATATTCAACGTCGAAATCAATAGGTGGAACTCCTGCAAAGCCTGGAACAATAGGTGGAACTCCTGGAGCCAAAGTAGCCGCATAATATTCTATAACCACTAATAATGCGAAGAAGAATTCTCCGTTGTATCTTTCTCAGATGTCTTTCATTAACCTTCTCTGCAAGAACATGATAAAAACATATTGCGTGACTTAAATTCATAATTTTCAGTTGAATGCTTAGAAAATAAAACTTAGAAATTACTCCGCGTGGCCTTCGGCTATTAACTATTTACACTTAGTTCTGCATTTGGATATCTATTTTATTTTATTTTTTTAAATTTATTCATGACTTTTGAATATTTATTTGGATAGAGTCTGGCTGTAATTCACAAATCTTTTAACACGAAATTATTTATTTGTTTTTGTTTATCGAATCATAATTTAATTTTTCACTTTCTTTCCTTTAGGTAACTGAGTTGATGAACGAAATCTGCAATCCAATTGTTCCTTCGACAAGATAAGTTAAAACTTCTTTGATTGCGATTTCGGTTACTAGAAATGTGAAGCGGAAGAAATGTGTTATTGATGTAAGTAGGATGCAAAGAGATATGTTTCAATTTAGTCAAATCAGATTGAAGCAAATCAATCAATCGTCTCAGATAAATCGCACTAAGCGTCAGTGATGACTGGAATTCTGCTACAATCAGAAATAATCGAATCAACAACTTGATTTAGTGAGGAGAATAGAGTCGTAGAAAAACAGTACATGGCTCAGAACGGATTTAAGTCAGCCAATAATCTTGAAATATAATTCTGGATAAAAAGCAATGAGCGTGTAGAGACATTAGGTATTTTTTGAAAGCAGAAGAGATGAAAAATGAGCAATCCCTCGCCGGGACTCGATCCACGCACCTTTCGAATACGCGGCGAGCGTGCTGACCACTACACCACGAAAGCATGCTAAGAAGGCGGGAGAAACACCTTATAAGCGGATAACAGGAAGACCTGAACTACGGTAGAAAGCAAAGCGCTCAATTAATTCATAATGGAATTCAAAGAAAGAATACGAGGTAAATAGTCAGTCACTCCTCCAGCATAACTAACAGAAGAAAAAAGCGATGACAAATAAACTCCAATTAACTTACGGCTTAGTGCTTAGAAATATTTTATTAAATTTTTAGTACTTACGAAGAAATGAAACATATTGTTCCTTTAGCGGTAAAAGAGCAATTGCAGGTAATACTACAAAATGATAGGGTGCTTGGGAAACATACATAATATGGGTATAAACAGCACAATAGTTAATCGAACAGAACGAAGCATAATTTTATCTTTAAAAATTCTTAACATTGTTTAAAATAAGATAATAAAGTTACATAGCTGAAATAGAAACATTTGGAACGGAATTATAGGAATTGCTTTCCCTTGAAAAACTGAAGTCATGTATAACTATACATATTGTGCCTGCCTCATCTAAAAATTTAAAACTGTATCCACAAGAAACCGTAACTTAAAGAATACAAAAGGCTTACTCTCCCTTAAATTGCTCCCAAAATTATATATTATGCAGTATTTTCATCGAAATTTTGTAGGCCTTTTTTGGTAGTTCGCTGTTGCAATAATAATGCATTCTCTTATCATCTTACTCTAAGTGTAACATAGTGTTCGAATTGTATGCTTTAAATGCAAGATTGGTTCAGTAAACCGAATATATTCTGACAGAGACTAAATACGCCAAGTTAGGAGATAATAATAATAAAACCGATCACCATACCCCTCGTCAAATCGTCTGTCTGCTGGAAGTGCCTTCGTTGACTGGGGCCTGGCATTCTCTTTTATTACACGTATCCTCCAGGACAAAACCCAACTTTCTTAAATAATTCGTCTGGCAGAAATAACGACACGAATATTGCCCATTCTGCACGTTCCTTCCCTTATATCTTACTTCACGTGCGTCGGAGAGCTGCTCATTTCACATCATTCGCATAACTCGGTGACGTGCGTCTACTCTAAAATTTGCATAAATTTCTGACTACTCCTTCTTTGTGTTGCATTTTCAGTGTCCAGCAGTGTATGTATAAGGCCCAACTTTTATTTCCTGAAAAATTGTAAGATTTAACGTCTTTTACTATTGTAAAATGTGACTTAACATTTTACTGGACTTAAAGCGACTTATCGCTTAAGATAGTTAAGTGCAGAAATGTTCGAAGGGTCAACCTCTTTCATTTTAATCTAAAATAGATAAACAGGAGGCACCACTGGTGCTTACAAGTTCGCTAGCACTTATGAGAAGAAACTGAAAGCAGATATTCAAATGCAGAACTAAATTTAAATAGTTAATAGCCAGACGGAAAGAGAGATGTAACAGTAAATATTCTAACTATCAGATAACTTATGTAAGTTAAATAAACCTTACAAAATAAACGAATTTTGTCTAGGACGTTTATTTTTCCTCAGGGCATGAAATCAGAACTTTCTTCATAAACATTAATCCAAATTATTTGAATATAATTGTTAGGACTTTAAACTTTTAATTTTAATCACAAAAATCTCACGTCTATTTCACTTTAAGTTTCAGAGAGATTTTATATACGCATGTACCAACAGTGCAATAAAAGATTTACCATAGCGTTTTACCTTATCCTTACCATATCCTAAGCGATCACTTTGCTATTTGTTTGAAGTGTTGCTATTTATTTGTAAATTATCGCCTGAAATTGTCTATCTATTTAGCACTCGTCGACTATATTATTTCCTTTTACTTCACATGTATAGCTTAATAACATCTCTAAGACTTCTAATAAGTGCTCGAGATAAATTCAAGATAGAAAAAGTGCTGAATAAACAAAACATTTCCTCATTAATTCCATTCTCAGAAGATATACACCATTCTCAATTTCTAGGCTACAACAAATATATGCTCTCAGGCATTATAAAATAAGTGTCCAGAGCTCTTTCCATAACTAAGTTTATAATTAATGCATTTAAGATCACTTTCGCCACTCAGAAAATAATTACAAATACTTCAAAGTAGTTCTTTATTTTATATAATGTTCTATGAGTACGAGAGAAAAAGACTATCTTGAAATGATCCGCCAAAGTGAGTTTGTTCACTTGAAAATATCGTGATAAGAGAAACTTTCGTAACTTCCGTTAGCCCTAATTAGCAGGAGAATAAGTTTGCTAACAATTTTTGCATGTTTATGCGATACTATATGAAGATGTTGCCTACAAGGATAACTACACTTGAGATGCTCAAGACGGGAAACTTTTGAGATATTATTTCCTCTACTTGAAGTGTTAGATCGTTAAAACTGAATGGAGGGTTTTGAAAAGGAGATTAAAAGGCAGAGTGCAGGTAATGGAATTTTACTGTCTCTTGGAAAATTTCTGTGCTTGTTAAAAGACGATTACTATTTTTCACATACGTTATGAATCATAAATTTGTATTCATTCCAATTTATGCAGGTTATATAGCGGTTAAATATGGATTATTTTAGTATATGTCTGTGAACAGACGGATGTTTTAAATATACAGTTTTTTTATTTGTATTAATGAAATATTAAGGAAAAGATTTATTATTTTTGCAATACAAATCTATGGTGAAGACAAACATTATATATAAATTCATAATGGAGATTAATATTGTGCAGTTATAAGGTATTTCTGGAGCCTTCTTAGCATGCCCTCGTGGTGTAATGGTTAGCAAACTCGGCGCGTATTCGAGAAGTCCAAAGTTCGAGTCCCAGCGAGGGTTTTGCTCATTTTTCATGTCTCCTGCTTCGAAATAACCTAATGTCTCTACATGGTCTTTTAGCTTTCTTTTTAAAATATGTCTGTATAATGCATTAACTTTAAGGCATCATAAAAAGAATTGTTAAGAAGTTCTTTGTGAAATGGATTTTATCTAATAAGAAATATAAAAACTAGGTTGTATTAAACATAACGTATCATTTGGAAATTTGTGTAGTTTTATCAAATTTCGAGGTCGGAATTTAGTTTTCATAATTTTATGTAAATTAAAGTTCTCTAAGGACACGTAGTACTTTAAAATGTTTTGCTTAATTTGTTTTGCGATTTGACAGAACTTTGAAAAAAGTAACTACTAACTAGACAGTCTTAGAAGGAATGCAATTTTGACTGAACACGAAAGCAAATAAACGAATTAACAAATTAACAATAATGAACAAGGCAATGCATTGTAAAGAAAGTAATATAAACCTAACTGAGAAAGTAGTTACGTCAATAGCCAGAGTTGTAAAAGTGTGGGCGTTTCTATGCTATATTAGAATAGTCTACAAATGTATATGCAATATACAGGGAACAATGCTAAACTGGATTTGCCTTCATAGCAGAAAAATAATCTCGAATTTTATAACCTACAATTATTCAATAACCTATAACACATGATGTTATTGGTTATTGAATAATTATGGTGTGGGATTTGCCTTCACGGCAAGAGAATAATCTTGAAATTTATAACCTTGAATCATCCAATAACCTAAAAACTCATAATATTATAAGGCTACTGAATGGAAATTAAATTGTGGTTGGAAATTAAATTTTTTTATTTGCTTTTATTGACCATTGAATCTCACATCAAAACCTTCGAAGCAGCTGGGGTTTTGTTCAAGTAATAACTTTGCATAGTATTTCCTCATTATAGCGAACACCGCGCAAACCTCCGATGAATGAGCTTGAAAATAAATTCCAGAATCTCCAACATGCAATAATTTCGATATAAATTGTTACAAAATGGAAATATACGATTTCTAGTTTGGAGGACAACCTGGGTGGTCGTTTTAATGAGGAACTACCCTTCGCATTAAATCAAGCTGAATATTAGGATTTCAAAAATAGAGTTTTAAAAAAGCCTTTTCATAAATTCCGAAGCAAACGGAGTTAACATTTGCATTTTGTTTCTTGTTTTCATATCTATGTGAGGTCGTCTTAAACAGGTGAAAGTAATAAAAGTTACTTTCTACTTTTATGATTTAAGCAGATAAATATCAAAACAGTTCATTGTATTATATCACAAGTGTAATACGCCATTTAAAAGAAAGGTATGCTACACAAAGTTAGACACTGTATATTATATATAATAGAAATATGTATATATATTGTTTATTTCCAGTTATGTTGAAAAAATTAATAATTAAATTAATAATTAAAAATTTGATGTCAGAACTCCAAAAGCGGTTATACGTACACTGCGCAAAAGAAAAATAATAATAAAAAAAAAATAAAAAAAAGGGGGACAGTTCTATATCTCCCGTTCTACTGGGCCGATTGACGAAATTCAAATTGCGTTTTTCATGTCTTGAAAGCACGATTTAGGATATGTATTAGATTTATATATAGCATTGTTCAAATATAGGTATTTTGACACAAAATCGGACATTTTCTAAAATGACATTCCCATTTTTTTCCATATTTCGATTCTACGACTCAAATTATGCCAAACGGCCAAGTTTTGTAAAAATCGCACGAGTAGTTTTTAAAAAATTAACTCTCAAAATTTTAGATCCTCAATGGTAAGTGAATTTTATATATATTTATTAAGATCTCTTTTGTTATGAAACTTATTGGATTCCTTCTTACGCAGTTCGAAATTTAGGTTCAATACAAATAAAATTCGCCCATTTTTTATGATTTATTTTTAAAGTTTCTATTTTTAAATAATTTTTATAAATTTTTCGGAAAGGTTTTGAATTATGACCTATAAAAGTTTTACGATCATCTTAAAGCAGATTTATTTCAAAGCATACGTGCAAAAAAATTAGAACTTTTTATTCAAAATTTCCGAAGATATACATGAATTTATATATTAGCGCGTTTTGAAATTTGGTATATTTGTTGAAAGCGATAATAACGAAAATGTAGTTTACGCACTTTGTTAAAATTATTTGAAAGTAGAACGATGTGACCTTTTCCCCTCTCATTCACAATATAAAATGGCAGGAACGATGTGACTTTTCTTTCTCCGCCGCACAATGGAAGAGAAGGAAAATAGGTTGCTGCATATTAAGAAGATCGCCAAGGGAATTACTCTTGACTCAAACTGAAAACATTCGCTAACAGTGGCGGCTCGTAATAAGCACTGTGGAACTGCAGCACCCCCTGTTTCCACTTATTATTATTTTTAATATTTAATATAATGAGCCCTTTTTTCTTTAATTCTTTCTTTATAATTCTACAATATATAATCCTTAAACTTAAAGTCAGTAGCCATCCTCCAGTTTATGAAAAATGTACGAAAGTTTTTGTATGGAACTGCGCTTCACAAGGCTGTTCTGCGCAAGCGCGCACAGAAAGCAGCACTGTCGCTCTTTCAGTGTCCAAATTCTGGAAACGCGATTATTTCTTACTCCGCGCGTGTGGTATTTGGCTGTTCTGCGCATGCACTCTTAGGAAGGAGCGTACCAGGCTGAGAGGGAGAGAGCACTGTCGCTTTTACAGTGCCGAATCTGGAGTATCGTTGGGAGCTGGTTCTTTTTTTTTACTCCGAGTGTGCTGTGTTTAAAAATCATACACCATATTCTTGGCTAGATTATTTTTCAGCTATTCTATTTGATTCATTTTTTTTCGCTTCTTTTATTTTACAGAAAACTTTAACCATGTCCTTTCATCCTCAAGTAATAAATTCTGTGACTGTAAGTGAACTTCAAGAGGTTTCGTTTTCATGCGCTTGCAATGCTTTCAATATAGAAAAATTTCCTCAGTTGTCATCCAGAGATCGAGGAGAAAATTATTGATCTCTTCGCGCAAATTAAAACAAGAAGAATGGATTTCATTTTTAAATGAATAGGTAAAGCTTGAACTGTAACAATTTAAGTTAAAGTACTTAAGAAATGTTTAATTTTTTTTTTTGTAAAATTTCATGGAAGTTTGAAAATAAATTTTCTTTTTATACATGTTTGTTTCCCTTTACACAGGTTTAAAACAAAGGTTAAATTTTTTTGGAACAGCACCCCCACTAATTTTAGCTACGAGCCGCCACTGTTCGCTAAGTTAAATTTATGAATTTCTCCGTAAATTTCGCACCAAATTTTACAAAATTTAATGTTTAGGTATAATTTGAGTCGTAGAATCGAAATATGGAAAAGAAAAATGCTATGTTATTTCAGAACAAGTCCCATTTTGTGTTAAAATACATATGCTAGAATGACGCAATGATAAATCTAATATATATCCTAAGTCGCGCTTTCGAGACATGAAAAACGCAATTTGAATTTCGTCAATCGGCCCAGTAGAACGGGGGATACAGAACTGTCCCAATTTTTTTTTTTTTTTTTTTGAGCAGTGTATATTAAATGCTTCGTAAAGTTAACCAAGAAACTAAAGGAGAACAAAGTATCACCTATATTTGTTGTTGTTTTATTATGATCGATCTCAGTTGTCAGATATCAGAACAAACTCACGAAATTCATCGCGGCAAGAAGGCAAGATTGCGCCTGTCGTTGGCAAGAGCCTTGGGCATCACACAGTGATATTACGACATTGCTGAGTTCTGCCCCCAATTTTGGAGGACAGCTCCCCGGAGGGAAGAGTCTGAGGGTCTTCCACCCTTCTTTTTCTACCATGTACCTCTCAAGAGGCCTTTCGGGTGGCCATATACTTTGCATGCCCCCATGCTGCGCGGACACTATAAATTTACAAACATCCATGCCTTCTCCGGGATTCGAATCCGGGTCCTCCGGTACGGCAGCAAGTTCTCCTTTTTTCATAACAATATGTAGTTTAAGATTAACCCAAATTAACGGAATAGCTCTGGAAACAAAGTCACTCTCTATTGACACCTTAAAAACTTTGTAAATAATTACAGGTACACTGCGCAAAAAAATGGGGCAGTTCCATATCTCCTGTTCTACTGGGCCGATTGACGAAATTCAAATTGCATTTTTCATGTCTGGAAAGCGCGACTTATGATATGTATTAGATTTTTATGTAGCATTGTTCAAACATGGGTATTTTGACACAAAATCGGACTTTTTCTGAAATGACATGCCATTTTTTTCCATATTTAGATTCTACGACTCAAATTAAGCCAAACTTGCAAGTTTTGTAAAAATCGCACTAGTAATTTTCAAGAAATTAGCCTTCAAAATTTTAGCTCCTCAATGTTAATTCAGTTTGGTATGTATTTATTAATATCTCTTTTTTATGAAAGGTATTTGATTCCTTCTTACACAGTTCGAAATTTAGGTTCATTCCAAATAAAATTCGCCCGTATTGTACGATTTATTTTTAGGATTTGTATTTTTAAATAATTTTTATAAACATTTTGATTTATAACCTATAAAAGTTTTACAATCATCTTAAAGTAGGTTTATTTCTAAGCATAACTGCAAAAAATTACACTTTTTTATTCAAAATTTCCGAAGATATACATGATTTTATATATTGGCGCATTTCGAAATTTGGCATATTTGTTGAAAGCGATAGTAACGAAAATATGATTTACTCACTTTGTTCAAATTATTTGAAAATAGAATGATGCTGACTTTTTTTCCTCTCATCCACAATGTAAAAAGGCAGGAACGATCTGACTTTTTTTAGTTGACTGCCAGCAGCAAAATCAAGATCCAAGATCTAAGCACAATGGAAGGGAAGGAAAATAGATTGCCACATATTAAGAAGTTCGCCAAGTGAATTACTCTTGGCTCAAACTGAAAACATTCGCTAACAGTGGCGGCTCGTAATAAGCACTGTGGAACTGCAGCACCCCCTGTTTCGATTCGATAAGTTAAATTTATGAATTTTTCCGTAAATTTCGCACCAAATTTTACAAAATTTAATATTCAATCATAATTTGACTCGTAGAATCGAAATATGAAAAAAAATGGTATGTTATTTTAGAAAAAGTCCGATTTTGTGTCAAAATACCTATATCAGAACAAAGCTATATATAAATCTAATATATATCGTAAGTCGCGCTTTCGAGACATGGAAAACGCAATTTGAATCTTGTCAATCGGTCCAGTAGAACGGAAGATATAGAACTGTCCCCCCCTTTTTTTTTGGCGCAGTGTACATCGATGACATCACAGCAATTAACAATTATGAATCAATTGAACTAGCAAAATTAAACTTTCTTACTTAGGACTAAATAAGATGAATTCAGCTCAGAATGAAACAGAATATTTTGATTTGCACATAATTAATTACAACAAAATTAACTTTTTTTGATAAAAGAAGGCAATTTAAATTTAACTCTCTCAGATTAATTCACTGGCAATCTAACATTTAAAAAAAATTGGTTATACGATTTATAATTTTATAATCAGTTAATTAGAATTAAATATATTTGTACTGAAGTTTCCTGCATACAAGAAGAAATTATTTTACTTACTAATACTTTTATTGATTGTAAAGTTCGAGAAGGTTTATCAGTTTTTTTCTTCAAAAAGCTCGCCTTAATTACAAAATACAATCTGTAATAATTAATTATATATTGATAATCCTATTTCAGACCGCGAGGAAAATTGAGGCGGATCGGTAATTTAAGTGATTTAGGACTGGAGATATGTAAAGTTTGTAATTAAGGTTTCCTCTATTAATAATAATTAAGTATATTATAATTAAGTTTATCTGGCTTCTTTAGTGTGACTAATAACAGCCATTTTTAAGTTGCAAAAGCAGCCGGTTAAGAGCTTAACTTTTAGCTCATTGTTTTCTACTTCCATAATTTTTTTCCAGACAATGTAACTGTTAAAAAATATTTTAATATAACTATCTGAAAATCGTTTTCATAAGGATTCAGTTTTGCATCATTTTCATAAAACTACTGTGATTTTTGTAGCCAAAGATGTGAGAGCTTTTTTGCCAATGGCTATTAACTCAGATTTTTCCTTCTGCTAGCCTCTTTCTCAGAAGGAAAATAATTTTCCCTATTACATAGCTTATACATTTAAACTTATTAAATTCTTTAGAGAGTGTAGATTTTTTGCGAAGGAAGCCCTATTTAACTTTCTTCGGTGGCCATTTTCTTTCTGGTAGGAAGTGGAAAGCATAGTGTCTGTAACATATCAAACTTCAAATTGACGGGTATATATTTAGCCCTTTTGGATTTCGTTTTGTTTTAGTTGTATTTAGTTCTCTGTAAATTAGGACATGTTAATAATTTATTAATTATATTCTAAATTTAATATTTACGTTTTCTATTTGTTTAAATTTTAAATCAAGAATTTTTGTATTTATTTGAAGTATCTTAAACTGATGAGAGGAAATTTCAGTGTCACGTTTTAGATCTCAATTGTAGACCCGCAGATGTCTTATCCTTTTTTTTCAGAGCAAATTTGTTATTTTAATAGAAATGTATGCTTTCAACCTTTCAAGAAGGACAAAAATGCTTTTTTGGATTTTCTAAACTATTGACTAATGATCGGAGATTAACATCCCCTGATGAGTAAACCTAAAATCATAATATTAGAAACAATTCACTTAATTTTGTTTTATTTCAATATACAACTTAATTTTGATTATTTTAATATAGTTTTCTTTCGGCGATGTTTATTTAAAATTTCTGCCTTACACTTTAAAGTTTTTCCACATTCAAAATTTAATTTCCAAAAAATATTTCTCATGTTTGTGTTAATGTATTTATTTAATTAAATGAAATAAAACCTCAGCTGCGTTTCAACTCTGAATTACAGTTTTGAAAACCCAATTTTATCAATTTTTATGCCTTGTAGAGTAATTAATTAGGTTATTTTGAAGCAGGAGACATGAAAAATGAGAAATGCTCTCGCTGGGGCTCGAAAATGTTCAAAGCTTGCATTATTTTAATATGATCAAGGGCAAAAGTGTCGGGGAGCAATTTTTTTCAAATAAGAAAATAAAATTCACTCTAATAATAATATTTCCTGATTTAAAGTTTGTATTTCAAGTTTGACAGAACCGCTAAATTCTTAATGATTATTAATTAACATTTTAAATAATTTTAACTTAATCATACTAAACAGTTTTTTAATCTTGATTCGTACTTGAGAAAATGATGAAACACTTTTGCATGTTTTCATTATTGTTAATTAATCGGAATTTGTTCACCTTGAAAAGTAAACTTAGTTCCGGTTAGTAATGATAATTACTTTGTTTGTGCCTTTTAATTATTCCTTTTCATTAATTCGTTTCAAATATGTTAATGAGTTAATACCTTTTTATTAATTTAATTTTAAATACGCTAATGAGTAAATTCATTTCAATAGAATTGCAACTAATTTACCATTTCTTTCCAAAGCAGATAATGTATTCAATAATCTATTAGAAAATAAATTATTCTTTTATTACTTTGCAGCTTTAACGCAAGTATTAGGAAATGTATTAGTAATAATTACCTTGTATATATAACAGTGTATATATGTCAAACAGTATATATATATATATTGTTCGACATTGAAAATGCAACACCAAGAAGGAGTGGTCAGAAATTTATGCAAGTTTTAGAGTAGACGCACGTCACTGAGTTATGCGAATGATGCGAAATGCGCAGCTCTCCCACGCATGTGAAGTAAGATATAAGAGAAGGAGCGTGCAGAATGGAAAATATTCATGTCGTTATTTCTGAAAGACGAATTATCGAAGAAAGTTGGTTTTGTCCCGGAGCATAAGTGTAATAGGAGAGAATGCCAGGCCGCCGTTAACGAAGGCACTTCCAGCAGATAGACGATTTTACGAGGGACATAGTGATCGGACTGAGAAGGGCGGGTTGGTCCTTACGTCAAATCACAGCTGATATCCGCATGGATGCAAGCATGGTGCATCGGCTATGGCCAACATTGTTGGGACAAGGGAATATGGGAAGAAGGAGGGGTGCAGGTGCAGCCAGAGTGACGTCAACAAGCGTGGATCGACGCATCCGTCGACAAGCTGTGGCGGTTCCGCAAGTCACTTGTACAGCGATTCTGCAGCATGTACAAGATACCCTGGATGTTCCCGTGTCGACGAGAACCATTTCCCGTCGATTGGTTGAACGTGGCCTGCACTCACGGCGTCCGTTAAGAAGACTGCCATTGACCTCACAGCATAGACGCCAACTTTTAGAGTGGTGCCGGACTGGAACGATGTGGATAACAGAATGGCGAAACGTCGTGTTCTCAGATGAGTCACGCTTCTGTTTATCCAGTGGCAGTCGCCGCATACGTGCGTGGAGTCGACGTGGAGACAGATCTAGTCCGCCAGTAACTGTGGAACGCCCCACCGCGCGACAACGTGGCATAATGGTTTGAGGCGCCATTGCCTACGATTGCAGGTCACCTCTAGTTCGTATTCAGGGTACTATGACGGCCCAACGATACTTGGAAAATGTACTGCAGCCGGTGGCAGTCTCGCAGCTTCAGGGGCTGC
>KK122338.1:611139-628010 GCA_000611955.2 Stegodyphus mimosarum
ATAACGAAATGAAAGGTTGAACTAAATTTAAAATAAATTTAATTCAACCTTTCCTTTCATTTCATTTTTTGGAACTACAAAAGAATTTCAAAAGTCATCCTATTTCTCTTTCCGGAAAATGGTTACAAAACCAAGTAAAAGTAAAAAAAGGCTAAAAATAAAAACGAAATTGTTTAAAGATAATTACAGAACTTGAGTCTATATAAAAAATTAATTTCAATAAAAATGACTTCAAAACTTAATCTCCTCTGTTTAACGCTCAATTTCTTAGAATTTCTCTCAATTTCTTAATATTCATTTCATAGAATCAAAAAAGTTTACAACGAAGCAAATTACCTCCAAGAAGAAGTACTAAATAAATCTTCTCTTAAAAAATCAAATTCACAAATTCACAATTTTCCATACTTTAAAAAAATCTGGCACTAACTTTGCATTTCAGATTACTTGTTTACACTAAAATGATAGTTATTACCCAAACCTGAAACGAAGGTAACGGTTGGAAGACGTTTTACAAGTGATTTAAAGTGAATATGTTATTAAAAGTCGTTTTTTTTTCTCTTTGTGTATTTGATAGGCTTTAATGAACGTACTTTTTTTTGTACTTTTTATTCAATACTGGCATTTCTGTTTTGTATCTTAAAAAAGGGCTTTTTTTGATTTCTCACACGTATTATAGCTCGATTACGTGCAGTGTTTTGACTTTTTAACACCTATTTTTTGTTTTACTAAATATTTGGCAAATATTTAATTTATGGTGATAGAATTACGACCTCATGTTTTAAGATTACATTTAAAAATTAGCACGAAAAATAGAATGCCATTTCTTCGTCCGACTCTTTGCTTTCTTCACAGTTAGAAGAATTTACAACCCCCTTATTCCAGATTTCCACCAACAGACTCACATCTAGAAAACGCGAGCTTTTATGATTGTTTTTTGTTCATTTCTATTTGTACACCACTGGCTATACCGGTTAAGGGAAACCACTTTGATCACTTTCTAGTAAATCCTTAAACAGAGTTCTATTAACAAAAATTGGCAACCCTTTTTTTCCCTGGTGTTCCTGTAACCGCTTTAGGCTTTATAGTTTTTCTAGTACAAAATTTTCAGAAACGGTAAGTTGTCATATTTTCCATCATTTTACTTCCTTGTACGAAGCAGAAAGGAAATATTGTAATCGCGAAAAATTTCGGGTATCATATTTCAACGAAAATATTCATTTTGACCTCTATCGAATGAAATTTAACGATGGTTTTGCGTAACATCTGTATGCAAAGAGAGAATTAAGCCCTCTTTTCCCCCCAAAATTTATAAAACTGATTTAAAACGGATTCTAAAGCGATTTTTTCTTGGCGCCTATGCGTACGTACTTGCGTATCTATGTATGTACTTCGCATAACTCAAAAACGAGTAGTCTCAGAACGTTGAAATTTTGTATATAGGACTGCTATAACGTGTAGATGGGCACCTCCTATTTTGGTTGCAATCTGAAGCGCCAAAAGTAATAATTGTATATATATCCACTCTGTTACTCGGCTCCTTGAGCTAAGTTTCTTTATTCTTATATGTTTGTAAATTGTGCATTATTCGCTTAAAATATAATTGAATTATATTAGTGTAATTAATATATAATTCAATATAAAAAATTATAATTACTTAATATAATTCAATATAAAAAATTATAATTACTTAATATAATTCAATGTAAAAAATAATTGAATTATATTAAGTAGAGGCATAAAAACTTTAACTGGAAGATAAAAGTTTTTATGCCTCTACTTAACTTGCATGTTATAGTTGTAGAATTATCAACAATTTAAGAGTTTTTTTAAGTGCCGCTAAGTCTAATTTTTTGGCCATAGCAGCCATATTCGTTTACATTTGAAACTTAGCGGAATAGTGGATTTGTTGGCAATACAGAGAAACAGCTGCGCAACAACAAAGGTAACGCCTTCTTTTATTATTGAGAATTGAATCATGCTTGATTCATTCCGGAATTTATTCGAGGAAATAAGTGTTTAAGATTTAAGTCGTAATTTTTAATGCTGATATTTTGAGGTTTTATGTATTTTTGCCTTGTCGTGAAGTGAGATCTGAATTAATTGAATGAGAAATACTGAATCGTCTGTGAAAAAACTGTTTCTTTTTTGTTTGTTTGTTTAATTTCTTTTATACGTCGTTTATCATAGTATTTGAATAGAACACGTGGCAACGATTAGGTAATTCTTCAGATGATACACATAATTTTTGTGCATTCTGAATTGTAAAATGGATGAGATGTAACGCTGTTAAATTCCAGAGTGTCGCTATGGTAACAAATATAGTGAATTTTAAAGATTGCATTTATTCTATTGTGGTTTATGCGCTATCGACGAAGTAGATTTAATTCAGTCCAATATGTTTAAATGGAATGCAAACTGCGTATAATTCAATATTCCGTACAAAGAAGTCATGTGGTGTGCACATGAGGGTGAGGGTGCTTTGATTACTAGTTTAAGTGCTTCGATTACTAATTTGACAAATGCCGTATGGCTTGTTTATAGCAGTATTCATAACATCCGAGCTCACTGCGATATTAGACGTATAAAATGGACATGGAATTACTGTAATATCACAATATACTATTATTAATTTGCTGTTTGTTTTATGTTTATATTTTACTGACTGTTACATGAATGCTAACATAGTTCACTATATAGGCTCACTGGTTAATGGAAATTAACACGTTGGACAATTTTAATTTTTTGTAACACATTTGTGTTTATTTTACGACAATAAATGATGCAATATACAAAAATTTACATGCATTTTATGTACTCATGACAATCTAATTTTTTTCTGTATTTGTAGATTACTTCATCTGTCTGGTAAATTTCTTTTTTACATTGCTATGAGTATTCAAAATATGTTCCAATATATTTATCCCCCCTCCCCAAAAAATACCACTAACGTAAGCATACACGAAATATAGTTCTGTTCATTTCAAGGATTAATTGTATGTATAAGATAATTAATAATATTTTACTAATTACTTTTTAACATAAAACTTAAAATAGTACTAATGTCTTTATAATTACTTCACAGGCTTCAGTATTTTTAAAGCCATGATGATTTTCGGTTAACAGAAATAGTTTTCTTTTTACTTCTGAAACGTAACAGAAAAGAACTCGTTTCGGTATTGCCCATAGGAAAACAACATTTTTCACAATAAAAGCATAATTTTCTTGAAGAACACTTTAAACCTCTTCGAATTTACAGTAATTATCTTAAATGCAGTTTAAATATGTTTGTTTATAGGTACCTGAAAAGGAATTTTTTACTTAAATATTCTTTTACTGTTAAAATTCATCTCAAAAGCTGCCAGAACGTTTCGTTGCTAACATTTATTAAGAAAATAATTTTATTATTCGTTATTCTCAGAATATTAACAGCATAAATACACTGAATAAAATGCGTTTCTAATTTTTAACCCAACAAAATTTTGTTATGGTATTTTTAACTGCAACAAAATAAACGAACTAAAACAAAATAAAAGTATAGCTATCGCCATCTGCATTTCTTCCAGGGATGAAGAAAAAGATAAGTTACCGAAGGATCATTTTGGAAAATAAAATCGGAGCTCGATATTAAAGAGGAACATAAAAGATCAAAATCAATAACCAGAAAAATTTCTTTTGACAAAGTAAATTGTAATTAATATTTGCATGTTATAGATTTCTTTAAGTATATTTAATTTATTCAGAGTAAAATTTTATACTGTGTGAGTAAAACTAAATTGATGACTAAACTGAAATGGTGACACTCTATTTTAAAGTACTTTCATGCTAGAGAAAAATGAATTTTCAGAAAGAAATATGAAATATAAATATTGTTTGCGCTGATATACGTATGCTTATTTCTCCCTGGTTTAATTTAATAGAATATTCATATTTGCATAATACATTTTATGTTATCTGCTGTTGCGCAATAGCTTGAATGCACACAGGTCCGATGTTAGGTTGATAAAATGTTTTTTATCAAAAGAAACACTTCAGAGTTCTGGAATACTCCTAATCAAATAGTCGTACAACTCTTCATAATCACAGAGTACAATCAGTAGTTACACTTGAAGCTACTAAGAACGTTACACAGAGCCCAATGCAATGCGCATCTAGAGAGCGAAGCTAACCCGGAGATATCTCAGAACTCCGAAATAGCGCTGAACTAACAACTAATGGGAACACATGTTCTTTCTCATCTTATATAGATTTCACCCGGCACTGAGATATTTCTAATCCTTCTCGAAATTACTGGAAAGCATATGACGACCGGATACGGTTAACGCTATATATGAAATCAATTGCAGTTATTCAATTTCAGTACCTAATACGGTGATACAGGGACCGGACCAAACCGTCGCCAAATTTGGCAAATCATCGATATCTTGCCACATTAGCGAGATAGCCATGTACTCAAAGTTAAATAGACTTCCCCCTGTATTCTAACTTATTCATCCTCTTTCTAGAGTTTCATATTACATTGTCCAGAAAAATGTAACAGTTTCACATTTAATTGCACTAAAGTAATCTATGTATGTACAAAATTCGTAACACTGTAATAAAATTAAAAATACTAATATTTTATCAGAATGCTATTGCATCAACACCTTTATGAAATACTAATTTTGTTAAGATTATCTGACACTAGTAAAGTTCTTAAAATTTAATTCTCATAATTATTTGGAAACAAATAATTAATAGCTATTTAAGAAGTAAAACATAAAGATTTAGAGTTAGACTTGTATCATAAAATAAACAACTTTTTAATGTATAAAGTTATCTCTTGTGTCATTGCTTGTGTGATATATGCATAAAACTATTCTATTATTTAACACAAAATCAATAAAATACATTTTTCCTTATTTCATTTGATATTTAACGTGATTTTCGAAGCAACATAATCAAATGAAACTTTATGTTTTATTTTATTTTTATGAATATGGTTAGCAAATTAAAAGTAAAACAGAGAAAAGCGATTTTAAATCACAAAAACATTTATGCTAAATTGCAAAAACATAAAAGGTGTTGTTAGAGTTAAAAGTAAATTTCCATACAAATAATACCTAAATGAAGGGAAAAAGAAGTTTTTATAGTCAGTCAGTAATACTTATATTTTAATCAAAAGATAGTTTTGTAGAGACATTAGGTTATTACGAAGCAAGAGAGGTGAAAAATAAGCAACGCCATCGCCGGGAATCGAACCACGGACCTCTCGGTTACGCGTCGAGCATGCAGACCACTACACTACGAAGGCAATCGAAGAAGGGGGGAGAAATACCTTATAATTTGACTGGGGTTTTGGGGACCCAATCGCCAAATCGCGGTGGAAAATCATCGTCCACCACCTTTTTAGTTCGGGCGCCAGTGTAGAGACATTAGGATTATTTCGGAACAGGAGAGGTGAAAAATAAGCAACGCCTTCTCCGGGAATCGAACCACGGACCTCTCGGTTACGCGTCGAGCATGCAGACCACTACACTACGAAGGCAATCGAAGAAGGGGGGAGAAATACCTTATAATTTGACTTGCAGCAATTTTATGTACGGTTTTGGAAGTGCTTCTAAGTATTTTTGAAATAGATTCCCACTTTTGAAACATAAATTTAATTGGTTATATGTAGCATTTAAGAGTTTAAGATTTCTTTGGGTATATTTATTTCTCGAATAATTTTTTTTTGGAAGTGCAACTTCCCTTTCGTTTATATCTCGTATCTTTGTATTCAGTAGTCCGCTAACCTAAGTACAAAAATCTTTCTTTTTTTTTTTGTCAAATTTTTTTTCTCAGTGATTAAAAGACAGGAAAAGATATATGTAGTTACTTATAATTTAATTTAATTAAAATTTCATTTCAGTATTTTCTTGTGTAAATTTCAGTTAAGAAATAACATGATTAATCTCTCTTAAGAAGAAGAAATTTCTTCACCTTTTAGAAGAACAGATACTTTATTTTGAACTAAAAGCAAAACCAAGATTTTTGTGTCGTCTTGTCCATATATTTCATGGAAGAATGACGCCGAAGCTTCATTGAGGGGGGTCTGAGGGTCTCCCATCCTCTGCCTTACCACCAAACCACACGAGAGGACTTTCGGCTCGCCATATATTTAAAGGGCCTCATGCCTCAAGTACACTATTAATTTACAAATATCCATATCTTCTCTGGGACTCGAACACGGAGCTTTTGTTACTATAGTAGGCTCCTTTAACAACTACACCGTTTGGGCGGAAAAACCAACGTTAATATGTTTATGTAATAATATAAGTATTTCAGTTTGTAATCAGAGCAGTATTTACAAAAAGGTTCAAAGTTTTTTTTCAAATGGACATAAAACAAATTTAAAATATTATTTTAAGGGCCATATATTCAAAGATAACACATAAATTACTTACTTGAATTACTTCGAAGTGTAATATTGTCACATAAATGTTGTAGTTGGATGACTCAAAATTAGTATCAGAATAGGTAAACATTGTTTCAGACATTTTATGTATAAGTTGTCAGGACTGAGTGTTCTGTACATACGTTTGGCGAACGCATTCGTGAAGTTGTTAAAGTTCTGATCTTGAACAGGGAGCTGAATGCAGCTATGTTCAGTGGAAGTGGTAGAATAACTGCTAGCAAGGAGGGTTTAAAAATGACCCTTTTATTAAACTTCTATTTACAGCCACTTCTCAACTCGGAAGGGATAACAGAAAATAATGACCGCACTTGGGTCTAAACCGAACAATCAAATAATTTAAAATAAAGTGAGTAGAAATTAAGTAGTCGTTCCTCACAGAGCTATAAACGCGAGGTTGGCCTCTACGCTAAACTATCAGTGGTGCGTATCAAGACTTAGCTAATACTAACGCACTTAGATTACTTCAATAAGTATTAGAGTAACAGCGCTAAGGCTTAGAATTTAAATACTAGCTGGTCAGGTGGACGTCGAACAGAGCCGCAATGATCTGAGAATAAAAGCTCTCTCATACCGAGAAGTTCCTTGCTAACCTTTTAAATACAAAACTTGGCTCCACCTCAAATTAGCATAAAGCTGAAACACGCACTCATTCTAACGGGAAGCTGAAATAAGAGCTCATAGGAAAGAGAAATTAACATAAAACGTTGTTAGTTTAAACTAAAACCTTCCAAAGTTATGGTTATTTTAAGAAAATCATTTCACTTAACGCAGATTTGTTTTTATGATAACTGAATCTTTTT
The DNA here is from genome assembly GCA_000611955.2 of Stegodyphus mimosarum. Taxonomy (NCBI): domain Eukaryota; kingdom Metazoa; phylum Arthropoda; class Arachnida; order Araneae; family Eresidae; genus Stegodyphus; species Stegodyphus mimosarum. The sequence continues at coordinate 618,373 of KK122338.1, forward strand.
ATGCAAAAGCAGAAATTACATTATTAGAACAATATTTACTAAAAAAGAAAGAAAGAAAGAAAGAAATGACGGTAGGCTCTCTGTTTTAGTTTAAAGAGCCGCTGGTGTTTACTGCGTAGGATTACTAACGGAAGTGTAAGGATGTTATAAAACCAATACAAACAAAAAAACTTATACACACATATATATTTTTTATTTTTTACATTTATTCATTCAGAATAACTCTATGTAAAATTGGTCTTTGATATGAGAAATAAGATACATAATTTTAAATGCTTGCAGTTATCTTCTAGTAAATGTTAAATCCACAAATGCATTGCCAAGCGTACTTGCATAGTTACTAGGCACTATATTGAGATTAAAATGATGTTCTATAAAATCAAATGCATTTTTGTTTCGTTTGACGACTACATTGAAAATTTTCTTCATAATAATAGAAACATCTGTATCTACAGTAAACTCTTCATCGATCAATAAAGTAGTCTCACAATATTTCATCAATGAACTAACAAAAAATCCGATCTCCTGAATTAACAGTTGTAAGAACAGGCACGGATGCCAGAATAAACCTTGACTGTCTATTTACAATTACATCAACCATAAAAATATCACTGCTTCTGAATTCTGCGCTCTCTTACGCTGCTTAACAATAAATTCTGTTGGTACACAATCTCTACACTCATCCAGTTTTTGCAAATCGCAGCACCACTCGCTTGGCAAAATATAATAAAATGCAACAAACACCACCCCAACATATTCACTGTCTACCACACGACTTTGGCACTTCCAACACGGTAGTATATTCGCACTGAGCTTCACCTAAATTTCGCTATTTTTGAGGCGTTACTATGCATATGACGTTTTACCAATTAATTTTTAGCCCAAAGGAGCAATTTAACCAGAAGGGCTATTAATTTCGTTTTGGCATTTTACGTCGTCCACTATAAAACAGCGTTTCATTTTTCAAATTGTTGCCAACAAGTATTAGAGCCTTGTATTATATTTAAGAAAATTAAATAATGAAGAATCTGTATGAATGTGTGGATGTTTCTCTCATTTTGAAAAAACAAAGATACCTAGAGACATAAAATTTTGAATAATACAGTTCTTCACTCGAATATAGGTCTCTGGAAACCCAAATTTGGAATTAGCTTTATTATCTATTTCAAGTTTTCTAAAATTAATGAATTTTTGATTAACAAACTCAACGATTCCAAAGCGAGAAACAGCCAAACTGTATGAAAAAAAAGCATTTCTATCTCTAGCGAGCGAGAATGTGTATCGAAAATTCTGAAAGTATGCTCTTTTTAAATATTTTGTGATACTGCTGTTGGATTGAATTTCATGGTTTAAGTAGGAAGAACATGATATTTATAGTATAATAATGGTAATACATAAATTACCTTTATAAATAAATAAAACATGTTACCTTTGTAAAAAAAGTTAGCAAACAAGACATTAAGAAACGCCTCTTTGGGCGTAACATAAAATCTGAAAGCCTTCAATTATTTTTTTGCAATTGCTAATGTGCTCTTTCATTCTATTAAAGATGTATTTAGACTGAATTTAGTGTTTGTTGTTTCGAAGACATAAACATTCGCAAACACCTCACATAACACCTTAATTTTTGCTTCTCCATCAGACCATTATGGGGGACCGTAATCCTAAAAAAACTTGAAAACGGTTTTTGTTTAATGAGAATAAAAACAATTCTGAGGAGAACAGAATCCGAAAACAAAAATTTGATTACATGCCATACCATTTATCAGAAAATTGAATATTGCTCAAAATAATTCCAGAATATAGCTGTTGAGTGTAACTCATTTGCATCTGACAGCTAATGAAACGTAGAAGTTATAGAGCAGACGCAAGTCATAATAAAATGGGTTCATTAAGATAAATTGTACAACTTGTTTAAACGTAAGACATTGACTGAGCTTTGCAGTATTTTAATAATTCTTAGACAAATTTAAATGTTTTTAATTAATAGCATTGACCTGTAATTTGTAAAAATAGGTTATTGAATTTGAGTATTATATTACTGCCTAAAGATTTACATCTTATTCAATAAGTTGTGGAAACCACCATTTCCGTACTTGGTGTTTATTTATAAAAAAATGGAAACTTTCATCCTACATGACAATTCTGAAGCTTTTATGGTTTAGAGTGGTATAGCTCATGATATTCCAAAAATTAAAATTGATATTCCTGATAACCTGCACCTGGGATGTAAGTAGAATTTCTTGAATAAGTAAGGATATATTTATTCGATAAATCGATAGAACCTCCAACTTTAAAAAGTGAACGATAAACAAACGCAGCAACCTGTCTCTTTGTTTTCATCTTAAGTGATGAACTCTAAACACCCAGAACGTGCTTCTGTTTCGAATTCCTAAGATTGCGAGAACCTGCCTCCCATTCCCTCAGGAGCGATGGAGAGTTTTCCTCTTCTTCTTTTCTTCCTAATTAGCTGAACGGGTCTTATCAGTCTGTTCTTTTTGATGAATCTTCTGTTTGGCTCCAAACATTCGCTGGAGTTTGCTACTGCAACTGAAGAGAGTGTTACATTCAAAGTTTTACTTTTACGCTTAGTTTAACACCTCTGAGAATATATATTCTTTTATGGGGGATGATAGCAATTTTACGTGTGTTATCTCTCTCTGGTGAAGATGTACAGATTAAATGCTTGCGTTTTTTTAAGGCAGTGTTCATATATCTTCCTAAAATTTAGAATAGTTTGAAGAAATAGTTGTCTAATTGAGAATTCTCTAGAATGCACAATATTATGAGTTTTTTATTAATAATTAGGATATTCAATTTATAAGAATATTCAGAGAATGTTTTCAGAAAGCACTGTAAAATTCTCAGAGTACAGTGCGTACTTAATTTATTCTAAATAACCTTCACAGAGAAACCTTACCTGATTGCGATTAGATTAGTTTACTTTTTTAAGAATATTTATAATTAATGAAATACATGACGAGAATTAAATGAAGAGACTGAAGTTAATTTGTAGAAGAGCTCATTAATCTTGTTAGGATAATTTTTAGATTTCTATTGGAAGAATGTCACTAATTTTCATATTTACAAGTAAGTTGTAGTAAAATATGAATTAACATAGAACATCAGAATATTACAAAAACATCTTTATTTAATACATTCTTTGTAATCTCGCGTAAACTTTCACACACATTTCATATACTTTCTGCAGTTGCGGTGTTTAATGTTCCTGCGTAGAATGTGATACTTTGGATAAAGACCACATTTATAGTATTGTGTATTTTTTAATGTCTCAATCGGATTAAAAATTATATTGTAATCAGAATAATTTGAAATAAATTCCTCGGGTATCCAAAAATAATAATGCAACTGAAAAAAGTAAAGGGAACCATTACTGACTATTCATGCTCTACTGTTAAAAACCCTCATATAAGTTAACAATTTCCATCTTTTTATAAATAAACACTAGATACGGTAGCTTACACAATTTATTGAATAAGATGCAGATCATTAGTCAGTAATATAAAACTTACATTCATTAACATATTTTACAATTAACAGATGATTACTACTAATTCAAAGCATTGAAATTCATCTAATAATTATTAAAATGCAAAATTTTATATTACTTATATACTTAAACAAGTTGCATAATTTACTATGTTAATGAACCCCTTTTATTATGATTTGGAGCTATAGTATAACTTCTCCCTTTTGTTAGCTTTCAGCAAGATACAAACGAGTTACAACTACACTGGTGTGCAAAAATTAAAGACGAGACGATTTTTTCAATATAACTTTGTACAAAAGCTTTCCAAATCAACACATTTAATACCGTAAGATCCCCAATACGTAAGGACATGAGTAATGTAAGCAACTCTTACTAAAAGGGAAATCAGAGGGATAAAAAGAAGCTTTATTGAAAACGTAGCATGGAGCGCAATGCGACTGAAGGCCGAAACATCCCTGTGATGGGTGTCCAGCAAGAAACATCCGGTCTTTAATAGGGGATATGATCTCCCCTGACTGCTAGGCAGGTTTCACATCATTTGTGCATGCTGGATATGTGGTTGTTAATGAGCTGTTGAGACACTGCTGCTCGTTCCTCTTGTAGCACCAATCGCAGTTTCGGAATCGTTACTGGCGATAAGTTACGTGCTGCCACGGGTCTCCCTAGTAAGTTCCGTACATGCTTGACGGGATTTAGATCCAGAGACCTTGCCGACCAATCCATGTGTTCAATATCTTCACTCTCCAACAGCTCTTCGACAGTAACTGTGCGATGAGGTGGAGCGTTGTCGTCCATGAAGAGGAACTGAGGACCCATAGCCCTTGTGAAAAGACGCATGTAAGGAAGAAGAACCTCGTTACAATAGCAGTCCCAGGTGACGAACCTCCTTGGGAGATATGAAGGTCGGTCCGGCTACCAAGCATTATGTCTGCTCGAACGAGAACTCCCTCACCTCGAAAACAGTCCCTTTTGATGATGTTGAAGGGGTTATTGCGTGTTCCCCGCTCTGTTCAGATGTGTATGTGTCTAGAATCGCAACTCAGACTAAATCTGCTCTCATCTGTAAAGAGTACTCGTCCCCATTCATTGTCTCTCCAATTCCGGTGTTCCCGGCATCACAGAGAACGCCTGATGGGCACGCGTTAGAGATACACACCGTACAGGGCGTCGTGCAAACAGACCACCACCGTGCAGTCTTCTGGCCACGGTAAAACGCGATATCGGTCGTCCAGTCGCCTGTGTCGTGTGTCTAGCGATTTCTCCCGCTGTCTGCCGCCTGTTTCTTCTGGCCTGTAAGGCAATATATTGGTCATCTGCGGGTGTGGTTCCTCTTGGACGACCACTACTAAACCCCCGGGTAGCTGTTCCTGTAGTTTGAAATTGTCTCCAAAGTCGTGAAACGATGCTGTGAGCAATTCCGAACTCTGCAGCCACACTTGTCACACTGCGGCCTTCCTCCAACTTCCCAATGATTCGACCTCGGGTAAAAGCATCCAGATGTCTTCTAACAGATTGATTATTCGCCATTTCTCGCTGAGCAGCAACTCGGTGTGATTTTAACTGCTATACGGCGTGCAATCTCTTTGCCAGAAATACTGATCTTACACCTGCAACATGCTTTGTACTACTCAGACACTCCCCCATTACGTCTACCTGCATATCTGCGCATGCGCTACCGTACATCACCTTACTTAATCTCCTGATTGGTCTTTCTGTTCGCTCTGCCTCTTCGTTCAGCTGATATGCTAATTTTTCGACTTCGTCCTTAATTTTTGCACACCAGTGTATAAGCAGAATTCTTGGAAGTATAAATTTTTTGGCAGCAATACCCATAACTGTAACTTTCGTTTTTTGGACTCTGGTGTATTAGTTGGCACGCTCGCTGCCAACCATCACGAGTTATCTCGTAGGTCGAAGTTTGTGTTTAGGTGCCAGCTACGAGTTAAGTCATAGAATGTTTTCATTTCACCTACGCCACATACGATCAAACTCGTAGAATTTTCGTGTTCTTTGAAGCTATCTAGCTTTGGGGATTAGAAAAAAAAAACAATACAATTTGGCGCAATTCAAGAGATTTATTACAATTAACATTATAACATTAGTAATTATAAAGTAAATAATATAGAAACTGTAAAAATAATTAAGCAATTTATGACAATCTTTGTTAGAATAATTGTTGTAAAAATAATCAAAATTTAGGATACAGATATGAAAATAAGCTACTTCTTCTAAAACAAAGTCCATGAAGTTCATTTTCAGTTCTCTGTTTTCCCTTTATTTTTTGAAATTCTTGAAACAGATAGATTAGTATACAACTTTGAAATAATTTGTTATAATTGCAATTAATTTGAGACCTATCTTAATAATTCTTAGATATCTAATTTACCTAAGCACCTTTTTTGCGGCTGTGTTACTATAATACGACTGTTTTAGGAAGCTCTAAAAATAGTATTTTGCTGATGGAAATTATATAGATCGGATAAATTAATGTAACTTCGTTCGTTAGCATAAGCTGAAAGCTTAAGAATTAAAATAAAAATAAATGCGTACATAAGCCTCATTATTTCATGGAAAGGCAGTAATCACCTTTGGCCTTTAATTTTCAGCCATTCATAATAACTTTTCAAACTTAACTAATCTCGTTCATAATCCAATGAGGATTCGTGTTAAATCTAGCGTAAGAAATGTAGTAAAAATGATAAGCCTCTCAAATCCTGAGAATAAATCCTATTTTTTCCCTCTATCCGAAAGAACTTTGAAGAAGTCGAGAAGCTGAGCGTTATTAAACTTACGATATAACTCCATCAGTTTTTATTAGACGAGGGATGTTCTTGCTTCAGGTGACGCAGAAAATAAGGAAAAATAGGAAAAAAAAAGAATATTTCTCAGCTAGAGCTCTTAGCAAGACTTTCCTATTCATGTTTTAGGAATCTTACGATATATTTACTATGCTTACACGCTTTCAGCTTAGTGTGAAGAGATAAACTTGCAGAAGGATTAGTTATAGAGGGGTTTTTATTACAAAAATAATCTCCACTGAAAAGCTTAATGTTTCAAATATCTTTCTTTTACAGGTTCAGTTACTGAATCTAAAGACACGTATTAATTTGCTTTCAGTCTTAATCTGTATAATCATATTGTTTATAACAAGATTAACTAAAAAAAGGCCTTGAATGCATGCAAAGCATTTGCTATCATACATGAAATTGATATTAGTTTCCTACGAAATACTCGGGACAAAAGGTTCTCCTCTTGTTATTTCAATTTTTTTAGTTTTTTTAAATAGCAATATTAAAATACTGATAGAGGTAAAAAATTACTTTCAGGAGAGGAAAAATACTTTTATCTAAACTGGTTATTTAAATTAAAGTTGAATATCGCTTATTCATAAAAGAATGATAATAGAATTAAATTTTAGTTAAGTTACAGCGTGAAAAAAAGTACGGAACTTTTCTGTACTGGAGGAACGATGTAACTACATTTGTGTGCAAATTGAATTTTACTTGAAACTTCCATTTAACTTTTAGTTCAGTCTGTGATTATTCAAACATACATTTTATTTCTTTACATGCTACCTATCAAAGGAATCAGGGCTGGTGAAATACACCTCAAAAGTAGTTAAATTATGATGATCGCAACGATACTTCCTTAAGGTGATAAAAGTCTTTTATTTCCATTTATCGGTTTATCACAACATAATCAATAGTGGGAAGCATTAGGAAGGGACGAATATTTTTCTAGGTTAAAAATAAGATGGCATTCTTTTAAATGTTGATTTTGAAAATCGTTCACATTTTACGTTTTTAGCTCTAAGAGTAAAAATATATAATAATGTAATTTATCATTTAATATTAACTTTTAACGGAAAATATATTTACGTTGATTTGCTTTAAGACACAAATTTTTGCTGTTTAATTTTCTTTTTTCTAGAACCTATTCGAAATATTAGGTTCAGATAAAAGAATTGTCTCGTATATCAAACCAATTTTTTCCCCTTCAAAATGCAGGCTTGTTTTAATCATAAGTCTCTCATACATTTAAGTTAATGTGTTGTTACGATTTAGATAGCTAATGTTAGTAGAATTATAATTAAAATTGTTTTATTTCCCCGTGCAATGCAGCGGGAGACGAGTTTTAAGAGAAAGCTATGCCGGAAAAGTAAAAATGGTGCATTTAACATTGAATAAAAGTTTATCTCGGTAATTTATATTTAATTTGAATAAATGTTATTGATCATTATCTTAGCTGTAACCGTAATTCCACTGTTTTTGCTTTCGAGAAATCTCGAGAAGAGGAAAGTGCTAAAACAATCTCGCGCGGCCGGTAAAAAACTATTTAAAGCCGGAGAGAGACATCTCAGCTCTTAACATCAAGATGCTTGGACGAGATAAATTTACGGGATGGTGACTCCCACGTGACTGCCTCCGACCAATAGGAAATCATCTCAACATTAACTCTTCAAAATTTATTAAAATAGTTAATATTGCATTTTTCTCATACGTTGCTGTTCTAACATTACTCTAGAGAATATCAGTGGGATTTTAACACCATATTTGTCACGCTTCCAAAAGATTTGCCATTGCTTATCAAGATATGCCATACTATCAGCCAAGTCCATTTTCAAGATGCAAACACCAGGGTCTGTACTTGGGTGGATGACCACTCACGCTACAGGCTCCGGCCAGTCTACTTCCACCGGAAGTTTATTTAGATCACATCTCGAAAGGCTCTTCGACTAATTTTCAAAATTACGTACTTAAGTACTTGTTTTTGTTTCACATCTATCGCGTAGAGATTTTCGCCTTAGAAACTCAATAACCAACGTCCAAAGGCACACCTTCAAGACAGGCAGTAAAAGGAGACCGCTAAAGGCTGCCAAAGCCAACCAAGATCAAAGATCTCAGTTCAGTAGTTGTTTAGTTAGCTGCTGTTGTTACTGTTGCAAATTCGCGGTGAGATCGGATTAACTTTCTCTTTCAATGCGCTAAGAATTGCGTTCTATTTAACCTATTTGCGTTCTACTGATTATTATTGCCTGATAATGTGCACACTTGTATGAATATCTCTGAGGAAAATTCCAGGGATTTGTTATATTTCTTGTGACAAGAATAAATTTACCCACCCGTCCGCATGCAAAAGTATTATAGCAATGAGCAGGTCTTATAATTTAAATGATGTGCGAAAGATTAATTTTAGATAGCTTTTATACACCAGTCCTCTACTCAGTTATTTGCGATATGAGGTATTTCTCCCGCTTTCTTAGCATGCCTTCGTGGTGTAGTGGTAAGCTCGACGCGTAACCGAGAGGTCCGTGTTTTGATTCCCTGCGAAGGCGTTGCTCATTTTTCAATCTCTCTTACTTCCAAAAAATCCTAATGTCTCTACACTGGCGCCCGAACTAAAAAAAGGTGGTGGATGAGGATTCCCAACGCCGGGATTTGACGATTGGGTCCCCCAAATTCCAGTCGCTCTTTAAAAGGGGGAATATATAAGGTATTTCTCCCGCCTTCTTCTCATGCCTTCGTGGTGTAAAGGTAAGCACGCTCGACGCGTAACCGAGAAGTCCGTGGTTCGATTCCCGGGGAAGGCGTTGCTCATTTTTCAATCTCTCTTGCTTCCAAAAAAATCCTAATGTCTTTACAGCGATATTAAGAGCGGCTAGCCGTTTCCTCCAAAAACTAAGCATAATATAAAAATTAGTCAAAAAACAATCTTGAACTGGCTTTCATTTTGCAAAAAATACTATTGAAGAGAATTAGACGTAATTCATACTTCTGGCAAAAGTACTAAAAATCATTTAAAAATACTAAAATGTCCAATAGAGATTGAATTTCAGATTAATGCATCAAGAAAATTAAGAAAGGAATGAAGAACTTAAAAGTTTCGAAAAGAAAACTATCCACAGTCAAAGTAAAATAACAATCCATATAGCAGAATTGCCGAAGGTGTGACTATATGCGTTATTCCTGCAATGCCAGTAATTTCTGTATCACAGTTCTGTAATAAATGTGCCTAATAGGCCAATCCAAGTTTGATTTCCCCCTTAACTTTACATATCACACTAACATGTATAAGGTTTCTCCTTCAATCTCTTGACCTTCTTCGTGAGCATAAACTGTGAAACCTT